>PITA01009295.1:23015-77950 GCA_004023965.1 Spilogale gracilis | reverse complement strand
AATAAATAAATAAATAAATAAATAAATAAATAAATAATGATTTTTAAAAGTTTATTTATTTGAGAGTCAGCGAGCGAGCCGAGGAGCCTGTGAGTTGGAGGAGGGGCAAAGGGAGAGAATCGTCAAGCAAGCTACTCCTCTGTTGAGTGGAGAACCTGGGGCTTGAGCCCACGACCCAGATCATGACCTTAACTCACTGGGCCACCCAGGCACCTCTCCCTTAATCCCTTCTTAAAGGACTTTTGGACTTCAGGAACAAGATGGGGTACATTCTCAAGGCCCTCCCCAGACCCCTGAGGAAATGAAAGTCAGAGTCTGTGTCTGACCACCTTCATGTAACTAAGCCCCAGTTCATCTACGCTTGACCCTGTCCAGGTTGCTACTCCAGGCCCACCGCCCGGAAAGCCTATGGGCAGAGGTTCTAACACGAACGTGTGGAGAGCTTCACAGTGTTCAGAGTCACCTGTGCTTATTTGCTCCTTGTCTAAATTACCTCTGCACTTCTTTCTCCTCTGGATCAAAGAGTTAATTTAAAACCAGAATTGACCCCCTCCCTCCAACATTCGTCCGTTTCTAATTCTGCTCTCTGAATTTCCCAGAATTTTAT
Source organism: Spilogale gracilis (assembly GCA_004023965.1). Lineage (NCBI taxonomy): Eukaryota > Metazoa > Chordata > Mammalia > Carnivora > Mephitidae > Spilogale > Spilogale gracilis. Next base: position 77,343 of record PITA01009295.1, on the reverse strand, counting down.
CTGAAAGTCTGCCACCAACATTAATGGAGAACTAGCTCACTGCCTGTTTGAGAACCGCAAAGCGGAGAAGGGGATAGAACCCGGCGGATTCCGGATTGGGGTTGAGAGAGACTACAGGCCCCAAAATGCAATTTCACCTTCCAAAGACTACCATTCCCGACATGCAACGCAGCCAGACTGGGCAAAGGAAAAGCCTGTCTGGAAGTTTTGCCTTCCCGTCACTCTCTGGCGAAAGAAAGATTTAGAAAGTCGCCCGGGGATATTTTTTGCAGGAGTGGTCACTCTCTAAATCTGGGCAAGGAAGGGGAGGAGTCTGACCGATCCCACCTCCTCTCCTGTAAACTTCTCCCGCTACTACTTTGGAGGCTGGAGTTCCAAGGGCTGGGAGCTGCTGCACACCCTCGGCTTCCCCCATGGCTTCGGTGACTAGAGCGGTGTTTGGAGACCTGCCGTCAGGGGCAGGGACAGTGGAGAAGTTCCAGCTGCAGTCAGACCTGCTGAAAGTGGACGTCCTCTCCTGGGGCTGCACCATTATGGCCCTGGAGGTCAAAGACAGGCAGGGCAGGGCGTCAGATGTGGTGCTCGGCTTTGCAGAGTTAGAAGGTGGGTTGAACTCTGCCCCGGGCTGCTGGGCCGGCTCCAGGGCCCCAGCCTCCCCGTACACGCAACCCCCAGCTCTCAATCCCTGATCCGTAGGGCTGCTGGCGGCCCGACCCGGAGTAAGTCCCCAGGCCTGTTGCCGGCAGGAGTGCTAGCAGCCGGCCAACTCTGTTTCCATCTAATGCCCGGAAAAAGACGAATGGGAACAGCTACAGCACTTGGCCTCTGGTTATCCATTTAGGCTTTGCTCTAATTAATTTAGAATAGTTGAGGGTAAGATGAAACCCCAGCAACCCAGGAGCCATCTTTGAAGTGCCAGGTTGGTTGAGAACCAGAGAGGGGGAAAAGCTGGCTAGAGGCGGTGGGGCTCCCAGTTCTTCCCTTGTGTTCCGATGTAGAAGGACAATACAACATCTGCCTCTTCTACTTCCTTTCTCCTTCATCAGATCCTCTGTGAGGCCTGGTCGTCTCAAAAATGCACCAACATGAGGCGCCTGGGTGGTTCAGTTGGTTAAGCGACTGCCTTCGGCTCAGGTCATGGTCCCGGAGACCCGGGATCGAGTCCCACATTGGGCTCCCTGCTCGTCGGGAAGCCTGCTTCTCCCTCTCTCGCTCCCCCTGCTTGTGTGCCCTCTCTGGCTGTATTACTCTCTGTCAAATAAGTAAAATCTTAAAAAAAAAAAAAAATGCACCAGCATGGCTCAGTGGGTACCCACAGTTTAGTGGACTTGGCCTGCTGTGAGGTAGGGCCCCGCTGGGGCTGCTCACCAACCAGGTACTGAGTGGAAAGTGGAAGATGGACTCATTGTCTAGCAATGAGGTCTCCCAGCTAGGATGAACTTTTAGTGGAACCTGTGGGCAGTTAGGATCATGTATGAATCCCTGCATTCCAAAACGGTTCATTAAGTTATCTCATTTAGTGAGACAGACTCCTCACCTCATGGAGCCTGCCCTTTAGCTGGGGAGATAGACATTAGCCAAATAATCCCGATTCATGAATGTTTACAGTTGCAGTTTGATCTCAGCAAAGGAAAATGGACCCACTGCTATCTCTTGTCACTACTGTGTAGCTAGACAGGAGATAAGGTCTGAAATAAACGTGGTAAAGGGAAACTGCTTGAAGATAAATAACCCTTTGCTCAGTGGAAGAGGCGTGCACAAAAACTGCTCAAGAGGAGGTTTGAGGTTTTCCTTTAGGTGTGTCTTTCTATCTGGTTTTTTAGATATGTAACACGGCTCATGGTTAGAAGTCCATAGAAAACTCTGGGTCTTGGTTTTTCTCTGGTGGGGCTTCAGATCTTCTGCCTTCAGAGTCAGAAGGCATGAGGGTTGACAAGTAACAAAAGAAGAATCTTTAGAATCATTTTGCTGAGTCACCTCTCTCTCTGTTAGGAGCATAACTATTTTCTAGGCTGATGCAGAATCACAAAGAGATTACTTGGCTGATGCAAAATTGCCCGGTGGAGTGGAAGAATTCTTCGGAGGGCCTAGAATTCCAGAGCCCGCAAGCACTGGGGAATGTGAACACACACATTCTCCTATCTTCACTCCTTACCCGCTTTAGTTCTGATACAAGAGTCGAGCGGATCTTCAAAGACAAAGCATCTGTGGAATTCTTATGAACCGTGTGGCCTGACAGGACGCCCCGGAAGCAGCAGTGTCTTCTTGGGCAGGGAGTGTTTTGTGAAGGCCTCCATATAGTGGAGTTGTCTCTGAGTCTAGGACTCCTGTGGGAATCTGGGTAGAGAAAGTATTATCCCCACATGTTCTGAAAAGGGAGAAAAAAACCAGATCCCCTCGGATTATGCTGATCTAGCTTGTGCTGTATTGCCCCCCACATTAAGTAACCCATCTTGAGATCGTTAAATAGCATTTTTCTTATTCGGATACATCACAGGCTTCCCAAAAAGGCTGAATCAGAGAGTCTAAAATATTCAGGTGCTGGGTTGGGACAGACATCCTCATTTCTATGCTATAATTTAAATAATTGAATTACTGATTTTCAAAGGAGAGCATGCTATTTTCAGAAGAAAAAATTGGAAAAAAGCCCTCAGAATATCAATTAGTGCTTTCTAATGTGTGCAGCCATCTTCGTGGTTATTGCAAGTGGCCCTTTGTTCGCTTTTTAAAGCCCTGTCTTTCAGTTTTTTTGTAGATTCTTTCAGTATTGCTAAAGATAAAGGAAGACTCTATGTATGTCATAACAGGAAGCACACTTGTCTTGGTTAGAGTAGTGTGAAGCGGTGCTCCGCTACTATTTTGATTAATTCTTGTGTATTAAAATCTATGTTAAGAAACTGGCAAAAGAGAGCACCTGGCTGGCTCAGTTGGTGGAGAGTATGGCTCTTGATCTCAGGGTTGTAAGTTTGAGCCCCTCGTTGGGCATAGAAGTTACTTTAAGGGCACCTGGGTGGCTCAGTGGGTTAAAACCTCTGCCTTCAGCTTAGGTCATGATCTCAGGGTCCTGGGATCAAGGCCGCATCTGGCTCTCTGCTGAGCAGGGAACCTGTTTCCTCCGCTCTCTCTGCCTGCCTCTCTGCCTACTTGTGATCTCTCTCTCTGTCAAATAAATAAATAAATAAAATCTTTAAAAAAAAAGTTACTTCAAAAAAAATAAAATCTTAGAAAAAAAGAAATTGCTAACAGTGATTGTCTTTAAGAGAAAGACACTGGGTAGCTGGGGTGCAGGATTAAGAAGGAGACTTTATTTTCACTGCATAGTCTTTTTGAATATCTGAATATGTAAGTATTATATAAACAAAATGAAATCATTTAAAGCTAAATAACATGACAGAATATGATAGAATAGGGGGTTATCTTGACTGTGTCCCCAAAACATTTTGAGCAACAGGGAGGAGCTAAGCATGGATAATTCCATGAGACGTGGTCCTTTCATAACTGCCAGGTTAGATATGAGCTCTCTCCAATTTCCCAGATAGCTTATATAAACTGCTTGGCTCATGGCCATGACCGGAGGTCAGAATGGTTCAATTTCTCCCTGGGAAAATTAGATCTTTCTTTAGAATTCTAAAGAGGTAAATCATAGGCTCTTTTAGTTACAGCCTAGAAAAGTCAGTAATGCCTCCAATGAATTTGTCTGCCATTTGTTGTACTTAAAGTACTTAAAAATGCTTTTCATCTTCATATCCCACCTACAGTCATGACTTCTTTCAAAACCTGTGATGAGACTATTTGCCTATAAGCCACAGGTATGAACAGCCTACCCACACAATCACTGCCTGCTCTGCCCCTTTATCTTCCCCCCTAGTTACCACCAAGTACCCAGCTATTACTGCCATGAGAGCCATTATGGAAAAAAAATAGGAAAAACAGACTTTGCGCTTTTAGAAAACTGCAGTTCATAGGGAGTGGAAGGAAAGGGACGAGTTTGGAGGTGTGTAGTGTGCAGATTCTCTTAGAGGAATGTTGAGGATTCCTGGTTTAAATCTCTGCTTTGCCCCTTAGAGCTGTGGGACCTAAGCAAGTTATTTAACCTCTCCAGACTTATTTCCTCCCCTAAATTCATGGATAATGATGATTAAATGTGCTACCAGCTGTCATAGTGTCTGTAGTGAACAATCAGTGGTTTTTATCTTTTTTCTTTCCCTTGCCTCCAAATATCTTCCCTCACACTACTTGAACTTTTACTTCACTGAGTCAACACTGAAAAAAGGGCATGAAGATCCATGTGGGCAACTGGCTGCCATTTGAAAATATATTAACTATTGGGGACAATGAAAATGCTTATCAATTAAAGTAATGTCTGTTTTCCTCTGAGAGCCAAAGGAGAGTCACTCAGGTTGTGGAAGCTTCGACTGGGATTAGTAGGCACTTTTATTTCAGACTGTAGGGCACTCTGGCTGAAGTTTGGGCTGTCGGAGGAGGACGGCACAGCAGGGGTCCTTGGGATGTTAGAGGAATGGAAAGATCCATTAATATATCCTGCCCAGTCCTTTGCCTGGGAAAAGGGACAGATGGAACCTGCATCAGCAAGGGGCTTGATTAAATCATCATCCAACGCTTGACCTAGAAACTTTACCCTTTTTGCATGGAAAACAGTATTTTCTGCATTTCAAAACAAGCTTTTTAATCATGTACTATTCAGAATTTGAGAACTGTCACTTTCTATAATTCTGATTTGATATAAAACCTAGTAACGTATGAAGATAGTATAAAATCCATTTGTTTTGAGTAGTTTTTTGGAGACAGTTGGGAACAGTGGTTTCTTTCTTTCTTTTTTAAAAAGATTTTATTTATTTATTTGACAGAGAGAAACACAGCTAGAGAGGGAACCCAAGCAGGGGGAGTAAGTGAGGGAGAAGCAGGCTTCCCACCGAGCAGGGAGCCGAAGTGGGGCTCGATCCCAGGTCTCTGGGATCATGACCTGAGCTGAAGGCAGTTGAGCCACTCAGGCGCCCCTCTATTTGACAGAGGGAAACACCCGTAGTAGAGGGAACACAAGCAGGGAGTGAGAGAGGGTGAAGCAGGCTTCCCACCAAGCAGAGAGCCGGATGTGGGGCTTGATCCTGGGACTCTGGGATCATGACCTGAGCCGAAGGCAAATGCTTAATAATTGAGCCACCCAGGCGCCCCAGAACAGTTTGTTGAATGGATCAAGGTAGGAATCAAAAATAGATACGGCCAAACAAATTTTGAACAAAAAATTCTACATTTCTTCACATTTTTGAGCTCCTGAAAAGCAGATGCATGGTCCTCATTATCCATCATGAAGGAAATGCAGATTAAAATAATAATGAGGGCTACCAGAATGGCCAAAATCCAGAACATGGACAAAACCAAATGCTGGTGAGGATGTAGGGTGACAGGAAATCTCAGTCATTGCTGGTGGGAATGCAGAATGGTACCGCCACTTTGGGAGACGGTGTGATTGTTTCTTACAAAACTGAACGTGCTCTAACCATAGGATCAAGCAGTCCTGCTTCTTGGTAGTTACTCAGAGGAGTTAAAAACATGTACACACACACACACACACACACACACACACACTTCTGTCCACACAAAACCCTCGAAAAAGGTGTTTATAGCAGCTTTATTCATAATTGCCAAAACAAGCAACCAAGATGTCCTTTAGTAGGTGAATGGACAAATAAATTGTGATCTATCCAGACAATGGAATATTAATCAGTGCTAAGAAGAAATGAGCTATCAAGCCACGAAAAGCCACAAAGCACATATTACTAAATGAAAGAAGCCCATCTGAGAGGGCTTCATACTACCCAATTCCAACTATGACATTCTTAAAAAGGCAAATTTATGGAGTCAATAAAAAGATCTGTGGTTCCCAGGGGCTAGGAGGATGGGAGGGATGAATAGGCAGAGCACAGATTTTTAGGGCAGTGAAAATACTCTGTATTATATTATAATAGTGGATACGTATCATTATTCATTTGTCCAAATCCACAGAATGTACAACACCAAGAGTGAGCCCTACTGTTGAACCTAGGGACTTTGGGTGATAATGATATGCCAGTGTGTGGGTTCATCAATGATTAGAAATGTGTCTCTCTGATGGGAGGTGTTGGTAGTGGGAGAGGCTATGCATGTGTGGGGACAGGGGATATATGGAGAATCTGTAGTTTCTGCTCAATTTTGCTGTAGATGTAAAACTGCTCTAAAAAATAAAGTCTAGGACGCCTGGGTGGCTTAGTCGGTTAAGCATCTGCCTTCAGCTCAGGTCATGATCCCAGGGTCCTGGGATCGAGTTCTGAATCGGGCTCCTTGCTCAGCAGGGAGTCGGCTTCTCCTATGCTGCTCCCTCTGCTTATGCTTTCTCTTTCTCTCTCTGACAAATAAATAAAATCTTTAAAAAATAAAGCCTACTAAAAAAACAAAAGCGGATGAAGCAAAACCAAGAGGTTTCCTGGCCCATCGGAACTCCTTTTGGTTATCCAGTGTAAGGAGTTTTAAAGCTGCAGCTTCAGAAAGAGGAAGGTGGGGAGGGAGGGGGCAGGTGGTGGAGAGGTCCGTCTGGAGTGTGCGAAGGGATGGTAGGAAGATCAATTCACTGGAAAGCCTTGTGCTTTTCAAATAATGTGATGCTTCAGAACAAGTACGTAGGAGCCAGACTTGGTTCAAATCCAGGTTATTCTGATAACTAGCTGTGTTTGGGGGCAAGTTACCCTTTCTGTCCTCCGTTTCCATATCTGTGAGAGGAGAGTAATGATACTGTGCAGCTCAAAGAACCATCCTGAAGATGAAATGAGTGAAATGCAGAGCACTTAGAAAGTGGCTGAGCCTTAGGAAGAACTTGGTGTTAGCTCTTACAATAGTCCATGGGCATGACTCTGAGGACCTGCAGGTGGACAAGGGAGTGAATCAGGAGAGACCTGGCAGAGAATGGTTAATATTTCACTTATGCCCAACCAGTTGAGTAATGAAAACCTATAAACTGTAACTGGTCTAGTGGTTCAGGGTCTGTATCCTGAGAGCCCCTCCAGCCACAGTAAAAATAACTCATATACTTGAATTGCATACTCTTTTTTTTTTATTTAAATTCAATTAACATATAATGTATTATTATTTTCAGAGGTAGATGTCAGTGATTCATCAGTCTTATTTAACACCCAGTGCTCATTATATCACATGCCCTCCTTATGTCCATCACCCAGTTACCACATCCCCCCCCCACTCCCCTCCAGCAACCCTCAGTTTGTTTCCTATGATTAAGAGTCTCTGGGGCACCTGGGTGGCCCAGTCATTAAGCATCTGCCTTTGAATCAGTTTGTGGTTCCAGGGTCCTGGGATTGAGCCCCACATCGGGCTCTCTGCTCAGTGAGTCTGCTTCTCCCTCTCCTGCCTGCTGCTCCTCCTGCTTATGTCCCTTCTCTCTGTCAAATAAATAAATAAAATAAAGTAAAATAGTCTCTTCAGGTTTGTCTCCCTCTCTGATTTTGTCTTATTTTTTCCCTCTCTTCCCTATGATCTTCTGTTTTGTTTCTTAAATTCCACATATGGGTGAGATCATATGATAATTGTCTTTCTCTGATTGACTTTATTTTGCTTAGCATAATACCCTCTAGTTCCATTCACATCATTGCTAATGGCAAGATTTCACTTTTTTGGATGGCTGAGTAGCATTCCATTGTATATATACACCACATCTTTATCCATTCATCTGTCAATGGACATCTGGACTCTTTCCATAGTTTGGCTATTGTGGACATTGCTGCTATAAACATTGGGGTGCACATGCCCCTTTGGATCACTACATTTGTATCTTTGGGGTAAATAGCCAGTAGGGCAATTGCTGAGTCATAGGGTAGCTGGATTTTCAACTTTTTGAGGAACGTCTGTTCTGTTTTCCAGAGTGGCTGCACCAGCTTGCATTTCCACTTTCTCCACATCCTTGCCAACATCTGTCATTTCCTGACTTGTTAAATTTAGTCATTCTTACTGGTGTGAGGTGGTATCTCATTGTGGTTTTGATTTGTATTTCCCTGAGAATTGCATATTCTTCTGATCCACCTAGATGGGATGGATGCAGAGTACCCCAGGGAAGCAGGATGGAATTCTGGGGGCATCCGAGTGAAAAACAGAGTAGACAGTGGTGCTGGTGATAATGCAGAAAACAAACTACCTCCCAACCTTGGTCTCTACCATTGGAATCATATGGGAGAGGAACTTAAAGCGAAGGAAATATCTATGTAACATGCCTGTACACAGCCTTGTAAGTAAAAGGGCACAAGTACATTGCTTTTTAAAGCCCCCTAAAAAGCCCCACAACAATTCTGCTCCTCAGTCTGCCACGTAGGCATGAAAAGGAACATGGCAGATGGATATGTAGCCACATGGACAGATCGTAAGGAATTTGATAAATGCAAATTTATCCTGCAAAATAATGCAGAGTATGATTCTCTTTATACTGATACTGCATTGATGTATTTGTATGTACTTCTGTATCGTTAATTTAAAAAGATTGGAAGCGTATATGCCAAACCGTTAGCAGTAGTCACTGGGAAGAAGGAGAGTTAAGGCATAAAAGAGGGACTTTCATATTTTACTCTTTTTTTAAAAAATAAGATTTATGTAAGTATTTGAGAGAGAGGGCACGGAGTCTGGGGTAGGGGGCAAAAGGAGAGAGAGAGAAGAGAATCTTTTTTTTTTTTTTAAGAGTTTATTTATTTATTTGACACAGAGAAAGATCACAAGTAGGCAGAGAGGCAGGCAGAGAGAAAGGAGGAAGCAGGTTCCCTGCCAAACAGAGCCCGATGCGGGCCTCGATCCCAGGACCCTGAGATCATGACCTGAGCCGAAGGCAGAGGCTTTAACCCACTGAGCCACCCAGGTGCCCAGGAGAGAAAAAATCTTAAGCTGACTCTTCACTGAGTGTGGAGCCTGACGTGGGGTTCAATCTCACAACCCCGAGATCACGACCTGAGCTGAAATCAGAAGTCAGACACTTAACCAGCTAAGCTACCCCCTTTCATGTTTACTCTTTATTAAGGTTGCCAGATTTAGTGAATGAAAATACGGGATACCTGATTAAATTTGAATTTCAGATAAGTAACAAATGGGTTTTTAAAACTTTTAAAAAAGTTTTTATTTATTTATTCATTTAAGTCATCTCTACACCCAACATGGGGTTAAACTCATGACCCCAAGGTCAAGAGTCACATGCTCTTCTGCCTGAGCCAGTGAGGCACCCCAATAAATGGTCTTTAAGTGCTAAGTGTGTCTCATGTATAATAATAATAATGTGGATGTACTTGTATTAAAAATTATTTATTATTTATCTGAATTTCAGACTCAGCTGGGTATCCTGTATGTGTTCTGATTAATGCTCTTTTTTTTTTAAAAGATTTTATTTATTTGACAGAGAGAAACACAGCCAGAGAGGGAACACAAGCAGGGGGAGCGAGAGAAGAAGCAGGCTTCCCGCCTAGCAGGGAGCCCTGGGACTTGATCCCAGGTCTCCAGGATCATTACCTGAGCCGAAAGCAGTCGCTTAACCAACTGAGCCACCCAGGCACCCCTGATTAATGCTCTTTAAGGGATAGTTTTATGACATAATTATATTATTCTAAAAAATTTTTAAAAAGAAAGAATTCCCAAGACAACACAAAAATACAATTTTTAGTTAAGGAAATTGGCTTAGAAAAGAGCAGATTAAGACTCCAAAGCAGCACTTAAGAGTCCATTTTTATAAAAAGAAGAAGAAAAGCACATGTCCACATCTACTAGAAGGCAGGAGAATATCATAAGAATATTCACAGTAGTTCTCTCTAGTGATGAGAGTAGGATAATTTAAGTTTCTTGGGGCACCTGGATGGCTCATTCGGTTGCATATCTGACTCTGGACTTCAACTCGGTCATGATCTCATGGATCGTGACATGAAGCCCCAGTAGGGCTCTGTGCTCATGAAGGAGTCTACTTAAGACACTCTCCCTCTCCTGCCCCCCGCTGCCTCAAATAAATAAACTTTTTTTAAAAAAAAAATAAATTTCTTCTTTGTGTTTTATAAAGTTCTTTCACAATGTTTATAACAAACATGCATTTCTCTTGGAAAGAGAAAGCGTCGTATGTAAAGAACACCATTTCTCTGTGCTCCTCTGAGGAGCTGAGTAGGTCCAAGTCATTCCTACTTTGAGCTGCTCTCAGAAGAAAGTGGTGGGCAGCACCATGAGCCTCACCTTCGGCTTCCAGTTTTAAAAAAACACTTTCATCTCATGTCCTGCAGGCTACCTCCAAAAGCAGCCCTACTTTGGAGCCGTGGTTGGCCGAGTGGCCAACCGAATTGCCAAAGGAACATTCACGTTGGACGGGAAGGAGTATAAGCTGCCCATTAACAATGGGCCCAACAGTCTGCATGGAGGAGTCAGAGGGTTTGATAAGGTGAGTCAGGGCCGCCGGCCAGCGTCCTTACCTGGTGTGCTTTACAGAGTACCTTCAAACATACCATCTGTTCCTCAGGCTCAGCCTAGGCCCTACAGCAAATGCATGGGGAGGTGATAGAGGAAAGAGGCCAATCCAAGAGGTTCGGGGGAGCAGGGGCACTGGCCCTGTTCTAGGACCCATCCTTCTGGCGCTCATCAGACTGTAACAGGCAGGGAGCCCTGAGGGAGGGTGACAGTTCTCGTAACTTGGGAAAGACAGGGAATGACTTTGTCCTGGGGTTGGAATCAGGAAGTCCAGCGGACCTTGGGCACAACGGAAAAGTGGCTTAAAAATAATACCTGCCACTTACCGTACAAGCCATTTGCACGTCTCTCTCGTGCTTACGAGAGCCCTGCGTTAACACCAAATGAGAAATCTGAGGGTGTGAAAGGCCATATGACTGCTAGGTTGGGCGGCCCGGCCCTGCAGCTTCATTTCTACACTATAACCACTGCCATAGACACCCCCAGTCCAATATATACCCTGAGGCCCTCTCCCCGCAAGTGTGTCACACCCAGGCGTAGCCTTCCACTGAAGTGCCTTGTACCTCAAAACCATCTCAGATTCTCCGCCAATTACCTCTTTCCACATTAAACTCCCATTCCTCAAGTGAATCCCTGGAAGAATAAGGTTAGGACAGCAAACTGATCAAACAGCTTCTCCCTGAGGTAGAAATGCCTCCTATCGGGCTTCCTAGCTGTGTGGAAGTCTGAAGTTAACTCTCAGTGACTCTTCTTACTAGTCTAATTTCGGGGAGATAATTTTGGTCACCAACTCTCCTTTAAATTATACCCCCAGTTTATCCCCTAAAGAAGAGCCAGAAAATACTGGAATGTGCATGGCAGTTAAAGATCACCAATTCTCCCATTCTGCCTCTTACAGCCATCTGTCCTGTTTGTTGAAGGAAGTTGGTGACTCTCTTACCCCTGTCTCCTCAACTTCCCGTCTGTGGCCTAGAACCACACTTCCCCATCTCTTCCCTGTTCCTCCGTGAACAGACTCCTCACCCCAAGAAGGCATGAAGGCAAGCGGTGGCCTCGGTCCTGGCAGTACCAGGACAGGGGGTCTCTGGAATTCGGCAGGCCCGTGGACAAAGCCCAAGCAGATAAAATAGGCCCAGCTCTGTTCTGACAGGGATCTTCAGGAGAGCCTCAGAGCAGCACTGTTCTGGCTTGTTCCTCTTCCCTCTCGTCCACTGTAGTGTTTTCTGTGGTGTGGCTTCACAGGCGTGCCCTGTGGGAACACAGCCAGAGAGTGAGAGTACACATGTCTCAGTGCTCTGTGCCTCCGAGTCCCTTCTGTGAAGTAGGCAGCATCAGATGCTGGGGGTTCCTGCGGCTGCACTCTAGCAAGGGAGCCAGACCCTTGGATAAATAGCTGTTCTAGGCAACCAGCCCCCCCGATAGCGATGCCGGCGGTGCCCTATAGAAACCAGCGTGAATAGAGTCATAGCAGCTGGGGAGGTAGGATTTGAACCACCCTTGAAGAATGAATAGCATTTCATTTAATAAGTAGGTACTGGAAAAAATGGCCATGCAGAAGCCCAGGGAGGGTGGGGGAAGGACTTGGAATGTTATCCTGGAGAGCCCGAAAGCTTCTAAACTGTAAGCTTTCCACACAGTAACATGAGCAGTGTGGGATGAGCTTTGTTTCCAGTTGTATTTCATCTCAACAATTACCAAATAAATAGCTGGATTGCAAGTATGTCTTTTTCTGTTGATGTCAACACACTTTTTTAAAAGATGAAATTTGAATAATCTGACAGATCTGGAAATAGTATATAAGGAGGCCTAGAGATACAAACGTGGAAATTTTTCAATAAATCTGGAAAGTGCAGGGTCAGGGATATTTTCGCATGAATAGGAATTGTGTTTTCCATGAAATTATACTTATCTGATAATATCGCTTTACATAAAAAACTTTCCACTGTGTTCTTTCTCTGAAGAACTAAAACTAGGTGGCAAGTGAAGAACATTTTATTTCAGATATTTTTATTCCTAAAATTTTCCATTTAGGGGATTCTCTTTTCTTTTTTAAATCGTGTGTATAAGTGGCTTTATATTTTAAGTGTCTTGGAAGTTCAACATTTCTAGGAGATAATTAGGGAGTAAAATTAATTTTTTACTAAGGCTGGTGAATTTGTTTCAGATACCAGCTGCTTTCACCGTAGGGAAAGGCAGAGGCCTCCGCTCCTGCTGGGCTCCCCTTCCTGGCAAATATGGGATCTCTCAACATCAGTGAGAGAGATCCAGGCCATGCTAGGAGCAGGTGGGCAGAGCCTAGGCTCAAAAGCCATTCCTGTGGCCCACAGAAATTATTATCTTTCAAGTCTATTTGGAATGCAGTGTTTTGCCTCAACTCTTCTGTTGAAAAAGGAGATTGCAACAAAAACATTCACTGAAATGAAGATATGGCTGGGATAGAGTGCCAGGCCTGAGTTTAAATCCTAGTTCTGTCACTAATGACATGTGTGTGACTTCAAACAAGATTTTGTTTTACCCCTTTAAACACTGGACATGGGGCACCTGGGTGGCTCTATCGGTTAAGCATCTCACTCTGGTTTCAGCTTAGATCGTGATCTCAGAGTCCTGAGATCAAGCCCTGCATCAGGCTCCATGCTCGGCCTGGAGTCTGCTTAAGACTCTCTCCTTCTCCCTCTGCTCCTGCCTCTGCTTGTGTGCACATATGCTCGCTCTCGCTCTCTCTCTCCATGTATATAATAAATCTTAAAAAAAAAAAGGAGTTTTAAACAATGAGCATGAAGTGTTATGAAGTGTGAAAAAGTTCTACTCAAACCCTCTGGAATATGGGATGTAGAAGTGGGCAAGGTAACACCACAGAACTCAATTTGCTCATCAGTAAAATGGAATCATAGTATGAATTGGAGCCATTTGTATGAAATGGCCAGTGTTCAACTGTTTTGACCTACAAAGATGGTCATTTCGTAAAGCACCAGGACAGGGGCCGGCGAGCACCAAACAAATAGACAGCTCCTGTCAGCAAAGACCTCTTGACTAGTCACTCCCAGGACTCCCCAAAGGGACTGGGGCTCTCTGGACAGTATGTCCTCTGATCCCATAGACTAAGGAAGAAAGCTCAGCTCAGGATCAGACCACTGTCTTCCCAGCTAGAAGAAGCTAGGAAAAATAGTGTGTTCTTTCTGAGCCCAGCTCTCGCTCATTGTTAAATGAAGATAACGGTGCCTACATTGAGTCAGCTCTGAGACAGGGAAGAGAGTGTCTGTGAAGTTTCTAGCAAAGTGTCTTGGCTCTTCATGGGCCTTCCGTAGCTCCTGGTTGTCCTTCCTTGTAAGGGTAATCTCAAGGCCTCTAGGGCAAAGATGAGAGGAACCACTGTGTGAATCAAAGATTCTTATTTCCAAAAGGAAAAACATTCTAGAAAACTTTTCTTCATATTTTTCCTGCCACCTTATTTTCTAGAATGAGAAGAAGACTTCAAGATCATTTTTTCAACCCCTTTAGGTAGGGACTGATGCCCAACATCACACATTGAGCTAGGAACAGGCCTGGCCCCCAAATCAGGACTCCTGACATGTGGGCGGAACTCTTCCTAACAGAACAAATGCCTTCTTATTTGTTTGGAACTCTGCCCAGGGAATATAGAGAATCTTGGAGCCTTTTGTATAAATATCCATAAATAATACTTCCCTGGGAAAGAGGGCCATATTTATTAAAGTCATTTTTAAATCCCATTAGCAGATATTGCTATATGACATTTATCAGAATAGGATACCAATATTTTAAAAAAAACTTTTAAAGAAGGGAAAGAAGAAAATAGTGTTGACACATACATGCAAGTTTAGGGAGAAAGAGTATGGGGAATATGAGTAGGTAAAGAGAAAGAAAAAATGTTTCTGTCAAAATCTTTTTTGTATAAAACAGAATTTTAGAACAATTAAAATCCAAGCTATTGGGCGTCTGAGTGGCTTAGTTGCTTAAGCAGCTGCCTTTGGCTCAGATCACGATCCGGGACTCCTGGGATCGAGTCCTGGATCAGGGTCCCTGCTCCACGGGGAGTCTGCTTCTTCCTCTGACCTTCTTACCTCTCATGCTCTCTCTCTTTCTCTCTGTTTCTCTCTCTCTCAAATAAGTAAAATATTTAAAACAAATAAATGAAATCCAAGCTGTTATTCAAACATCTTGAAGACCATATAACTATTTCTCTTCCTAGAATTAGCTAGCTTTAAGGATTGGAACGTGGCATTTACCTCAAAATGGCAATGACTTAACAGCTTTGAAAACACTTTTTTCTAGGTCCTCTGGACCCCTCAGGTGCTGTCGAATGGCGTCCAGTTCTCGAGGGTCAGTCCAGATGGTGAGGAAGGCTACCCGGGGGAGTTGAAAGTCTGGGTGACATACACTCTGGATGGTGGGGAGCTTACGATCAACTACCGAGCCCAGGCCAGTCGGACCACACCGGTCAATCTGACCAACCATTCTTATTTCAACCTGGCAGGCCAGGTAAGTGGACTTGCCTCTGCTCTCCTGCGCGTGCTTTGTGGAATGAGCTGGAGAGTGGCCGGAGAGACCAACCCAAGATGGGATTACTCTTGCAGTGGGGTCAACCCTGGTGATGAGGAAAAATGGCTAGCAAAGCAGCTGACTCATAGTAGGTGCTCAACAAATGGAAGTTAGAGAGAAAGATACAATAAGTACATTGTATATTACTCAGAGAATTATCCCTTTCCCACGTGTTCAGGCAAGGAACTATTTCAAGAACTCCGTCTCATCTCACTGTAATATGAGCTTACATTTGCTTCCTCATTCCACTCCTACCCCTCAAAAATTCCGGTTAAGGTACTTTTCCATCCTTGGAATTTTAAAAATGGGCTGGGCTCAGCCCTGTCAGACATGCGGCCGGCCGGTATCTGTATGCCTCCAGGGGGCAGCCCACCTGAAGAGTGCTAGAGAGACACTCTCCGCCCCTCAGGTAGTACCCTCTACACTACCTTATCCCCTCCTCATGGTAATATTTGAGCTTGTCGAGAAGGTTGTTACATGAGGCAGAGTAGAAAGTTTAGCTAAGCTCTGTAGACTCTACCTATTACTTCCTTTCCATCTGAAAAGCCGTCATTGTCTACTATACTTGAATCACTTTGGCATGATTTCCTACCGCAAGATGATGTTCACAGCCAACTAGTAATATCTTGCATTTTTACACTCTTTTAGGAGTCTGCTGACGATGTGCTGCTTTTTTTTCCCTAGGATCTTTCCAAATAGCACGAATTAATTGGTTCTTATGTAATTTCCAAAGTTCTCCCCTTAAAAATAAGAAGGAGGATTCTAAACTTGTCTATCGCTTATCCTCAGAAACTTCCACTGTCCTCCTTAAGATCTTAAAGTCAAGGGCGCCTGGGTGGCTCAGTTGGTTGGGCAACTGCCTTCGGCTCAGGTCATGATCCCGGAGTCCCAGGATCGAGCCCCACATCGGGCTTCCTGCTTGGCGGCGGGAGACCTGCTTCTCTCTGTCTCACTCCCCCTGCTTGTGTTCCCTCTCTTTCTTTCTTTCTTTCTTTCTTTCTCTTTGTCAAACAAATAAATAAAATCTTTAAAAAAGAAAAAAGGTCTTAAAGTCAGGGGCGCCTGGGTGGCTCATTCGGTTAAGCGTCTGCCTTTGGCTCAGGTCATAATCCCAGGGTCCTGGGATGGAGCTCCGCATCGGGCCTTCTGCTCTACCAGGAGCCTGCTTCTCTTTCTCCATCTGCTATTCTCTCTGCTTGTGCTCTTTCTCTCTCTCTCAAATAAATAAATAAAATCTTAAACAAAACAAAAAACAAAACAAAAAAACCCTTAAAAACAAACCAAAAACCAAAACCAAAATAAATATGCCCAAACCTAAGAGGCCCTGTAATAATGTGCATAAAGACCCTACTTTTTATAATAAGTTCAGAAAGAAACTTGACAGAAATAAAACAAAATATTAGTTTTTTTTAATAGAGAATAGATCCTGGTGATTTTTCACTATTTTCCACATTTTTGTATTCTCAGGACATCCTATTTTATACTCTAAAGAAATAGATTCAGAAATGGAAATTATGCATTAAATATGTAAGTATCTGCCAATGTATTCCAATCAAGGAGACAAAATGGGATGCAGGTTCACTAAGGCTCTGTCCATTTACCAGGCAGGAGGACCCTCACAGATCACAGGTCCACCCACAACATTAACCCCCTTCTGTATACTGTCTTAGTGAGAGCAACTGGAATCCACAGTTATTAGCTTCAGGGTTGAGGATGGGAGGGTGCCATCAGCCCTTTGGGGCCTTTTGATGAGAGTGGGTGGTCACTCACCAAGCCTGGGGTCCAGGCCATCTCTTAACCTACCCAGGACAGTATTATTATGTGTATTCAACCCTCCTCAGGGAAATAACTCAAAACTTGATCATTTAAGGTGGTCAGCTCATCTTATGTATTTTCTTATTGCTGATTTTTTTAATTTAATAAGCAGTATGTTTGTTTCATCTGGGGCCAAATTCTGATTCATCCCTTCTAAGTTTGAGTGTTGGTGGGCTAGTGGGAAGACAGAACTGTGTTTTTCAAAGAATGGAAAAGATATGTGGGTTGCAGTTTGTTTGGGCTTTGTTGTTGTTCCTTCCTTACCTAACCCCAAACTGGACCATCCTGTAGAGGTAGGGAAGCAGCCTGGGAGAATTTGAGATGGAAGGCAATAATGGGGTTGGTTCTAGAGTGACTAGGAGGTATGTCAGCAAGGACCCGGGTTCTTCTGTCTTTCCATTCTGCCTCTTCAGTGTTTGGGGTCTTGCCTTTGGTCTTATCCTCTCCTGGTCACAAGATGGTTGCCACAGCTCCAGGAATCACATCTTCATATAGTCACACCCAGAGGCAAAAAGGACCTGTTCCTTTTTTTCATATCTCCAATGTTCTATTTTTAAGAATAAATAAAACTTTTCCCACCAGCCCTTGGGCTCAGCCTCCCCTGCTGACTCCTCAAGAACCCAGTCTCGCTTTCAGTCTAGCTTAGCTCGGAGTTTCTAAGCCCGAGCACATTGCCATGCTGGGTCAGACAATGTCTTTGTTGCAGGGCTGAGTGTTATAGGGCGTTGGGCAGAATTCCTGGCCTCTTCCCACTAGAAGCCAGTAGCATTACCACCCCTGGTCTTGATGGTCAGAAATGTCTCCAGAACATTGTCAGATTTGGCCCTATGACAAAATCATCCCCACTTGAGAAGAACTTGTTTAGCTAATTTTTGAGCATTCACCAAGCAGAAGCCCACTCCTGGTTCCCCTTCCACGTCTTCTGCTCTGCAGCTTGGGAATAGACTACTGCACTCAATCCTTTGTATCAGAAACCTGTATGTGTCTTTTCCAATTTGCAAGCAGCTCAGCACAGCTTTACTAGACTGTTCTTCACAAGAACCCTGGAAAATATGGAAAAGGGGCATCATTGGCCCAGTTTTACCCTGAAGGACAGGAGATTCTAGGTTAAGTCACTTCCCGGGGCCACTCAATGAGAGCCAGAGTTAGACCCTGGGCCGTCTTTGACGCCCTGGAGAAGGCAGGCTGCATCTTTATTTTTTATTTATTTTTTATTTTTATTTTTTTTTAAGATTTTATTTTTATTTATTTGACAGAGAGAAACACAGCCAGAGAGGGAACACAAGCAGGGGGAGTGAGAGAGGGAGAAGCAGGCTTCCCGCAGAGCAGGGAGCCCAATGTGGGGCTCAATCCCGGGTCTCCGGGATCATGACCTGAGCCGAAGGCAGTCGCCCAACCAACTGATCCACCCAGGTGCCCCTTATTTTTTATTTTTAAAGATTTTATTTTTTTGTTTTACAGAGATAGAGCACAAGCAGGGGGAAGGAGAGGGAGAGGGAGAAGGAGGCTCCCTGCTGAGCAGGGAGCCCGATGCGGGGCCTGATCCCAGGACCCTGAGATCAAGACCTGAGCTGAAGGCAGAGACGCTTAATGGTCTGAGCCACCGGGGTGCCCAGGCTGCATCTTTAATGGAAGAGATGAGAGAACTCTCAAAAGCAGGAACTCCAGTTCTGACTCCTGGGCTTCTGTCTTGTAGTACGGAGTGGGTCCCCCGGGTGGGAGCTGGGCCAGAGAAAGGGGACAGACACCCCACCTCCAAGCCTGGAGGTGATACTTGGCCATTCAGCACTTGTGTGTTTCAGGTCAATAACTCTTGCTCTTTTGTTTGCACGTGGGGAGAGTGGGAGAAACCCCTCTGCTGATCAACCAAAGTCAAAAAGTCTTCCAAACCACTGATGTCTCTCTGACTCTTCACACTCGTAATTCCACTTAGAAAAGAAGACAGGTGCTGGAGTCACCCTTGAAAACGTCTTCCGAATGTATCAGTTGCTATGTTGAGGACCTATCTACCGTCACTTAAATGAACGTCTCAGTCATTGCTGTAGGTCAAATGGGATTTCTAAAATGTTTGTCAATGCCTGGAAACATTTCTGCAAGAGAAGTTAAAAAGCAAAAATACCTGGGGCGCCTGCGTGGCTCAGGCGGTTAAGTGTCCGACTCTTGATTTCCGCTCAGGTCATGATCTTGGGATCGTAGGATCGAACCCTGCATGGGGCTCCTTGCTGAGCACTGAGTGCTGAGCGTGGAACCTGCTTGGGATTCTCTCTCCCTCTTCCTCCACCCTTCCTCCCTCCCTGGCTCTGACCCCTTAGCGCACATGCTCTTGCTCTCTCTCAAATAAATAAATAAAGCTTAAAAAAAAAAAAAAAAGGCAAAAGTACAAAATAAGACTGAGCATTAGATCTTCTTTTCTTTCTCTACCCCCAGGGTTCCCCAAATATATATGACCATGAAGTCACTATAGAAGCCGATGCCTTTTTGCCTGTGGATGAAACCCTGATTCCTACAGGTTGGTGAACTTCAACTTTTTTTATGGGAATGCAGAGCTGGGGTGTGACTGGGAGAGTATTGAAACCTCATCTACCTAAATATATTTTCTCTGTTGGCCTGCCAAATTGCCTATAATTACCATAATGAGTCATTTATGTTGGTTAAGGTTGGGTGACCATATAATTAAACACCCAAGCCAGGACACTTCTGAGAGGGAAAGGGGATGCTATTAATAATTAAGCTGGGGCAACAGGGCAGTTCTAAACAAACTGGGTCGGACGGCCATCTTAGCCGAGACTTAGATGGCAAGGGTTCTCTGCTAAAATGTAAATCAGGTACTTCTTAGCACCTCAGCAGAGCTAAGTTTACCTAAACATTACCTAACCAGTGCAGAACACTGACAGAACACAATGTGCTTTTTGATGGAGGAGGAAAGGTGGTACCCTGGGAAGATAAATGCATATGTCACCTCTGAGACACGGGTGAGGGATGGGGCCGCATGGGGAGTCCAAAGTATCAAAAGGGAAGGTGAGGTGTTACCAAACTCAAACCTTATGGGTGTGTGTGTGTGGTGCACCTCCTAGGTTCACTGGATTTAGGTCATCTTGGTTATTATTTGTGGTCAAAACTTTCTTAGTTCAAATAGGCAAATCTATAGATCCTTGGAGATAGGAAGTAGATTAGGACATTGCCAGGGGCTGGGGACAATGGGGAGGGGAGAATGACAATTGGTATGAGATTTTGGCGGGGGGGGGGGGGCGGTAATGAAAAGATTCTGGAATTATAGTGGTGATGGTAATATCCTGTAAATATACTAAACACTACTGAACTGTGTACTTTAAAAGGGTGGATTTTGTGGTATGTGGATTATATCTCAATTAAAAACAAACAAAGTAAAAAAGAGAAAGAGATAAAGAGAGAAAAGAAAAGAAAAAGAAACATGATTCCTGTGTTGTGTCCAGGGTTACGGGGTGTGGATTTGTAGTAGTCGGCGGTGCACTGCCACCTGCCTCCAGCGGACAGATGGGTGACGGCAAGATGGCGGGCAGGGGTGCTGTTACTTGTGGCAGCTTATAGAAATTCATTTGAGGTGATTATCTCAGAGGGTAGATATAAATATTCTTATTAGGATTTCATTAAAATCAGAGCTGAGCTAAGTGTAGAAGGCTTAGTCAAAGAAAACTGAAGTAAACAAAAGTAGAGGATGAAGAGAAAGATGAGCAGAAATCCAGAACCACAGACATGATTGCATCAGTGCCCCTTCCCCTGGGAAGAAGGGCAGCCGCCTGCTGCTGCTTGGCTGGCCAAGATCTCCTGCCTGTGTCTGAAAGACCTAGAGGTGTCACGTCAGCGCCCCTTTATTAGGGCACTGATGTCCTGTGTTCTGCTCTCTAGACACCCATTCCAAGCCCCAGCCTTCCGTCAGCCCATCTGCTGGCAGCCCTTTCCCCCTTTTTCCACTCCCTGAAAGGGTGCTACTACTTCCTCTACTGATAAAGAGCTTAGAATGATATAACATGAGCACTTGGAAGCCAAGGACACCATCATAATCCAATAATCTAGTTTACCTCACCACTAATAAGATGCACTGTATCCTCCTCATACGATGTTCTGGGAAAGCACATCTGGGTCATATTCTGCCAGAAGTGCCTAACCTCATTCCATTCAGGAGAAGGCATGTGAACCCAGCTCAGTGACAGTCTATAGAATAATTAACTAGTACTCTTCAGGAGTGCCAAGGTCATGAAAGACAAAGCAAGACTGAAGAATGATCACAGAAGAGACTAAGGAGAGGACAACTAAATGCAGTGGGAGATCCTGGACTGGATCCTGAGCCAGAAGAGGACCTTAATGGGAACAGTGGTGTCATTCTAGTGAAGCATGTAGTTAATAGTATTGAACCAATGCTAATTTCTTAGTTGTGATCATTGTACTGTGGTTATCTATGATGTTAACATTGGGTAAAGGACAGGTATGCAGAGATGTGGGGTTTTTTTTTTTGAAAGATCTTATTTTTAAGAAATCTCTACCCCCAACATGGGACTTAGACTCACAACCCTGAGATCAAGAGTCGCACACTCTTCTGACCGAGCCAGCCAGGCGCCTAAAATTACTTCAAATTAAAAACATTCTTTTTTTTTTTTTAGATTTTATTTTTAAAGATTTTATTTATTTGACAGAGAGAAACACAGCAAGAGAGGAAACACAAGCAAGGGGAGTGAGAGAGGGAGAAGCAGAGCTGAGCAGGGAGCCTGATGTGGGATTCGATCCTGGGTCTCCGGGATCATGACCTGAGCCGAAGGCAGTTGCTTAACCAACTGAGCCACCCAGGCGCCCCTAAAAACATTCTTTTAAAAAGCTCAGGTCTCCAAGTAAGATATTATTTTAATTTTCCTATACACCTGCCTTACTTTCTAGGTAAGGGCTTTGTTTTATTTTGGTGTCTTTGAAATAGTGGGGTTGTGTTTATGGCCACTAGTTCAAAATTTTTATGAGGAAAATGGTGAAATGTGAGCCTGCGTGAGCAGCAACTTCTATGAACAGCAGGAATTAGAAACCCATAAATATAGGGACTACAGAGTTAATTAGAATAATAATGGGAAATCAAGATAAATGGATTAAGATTTTTTGCATCTTGCAGTTTTCCTTGCTCCAGGGCTGGGTTTAAAGGCTTTTACATTTGTCTTGGTAACAGGTGTCTTCTTCTGATATTTACATAAGTCAACGGTGAGGATGAGTAAGCTTACCCATCCAGTCCTAGAAGCCGCAGGATTGCATTGTGTCTTGTGAACTCCAAGGGAAAAATGGTGGTGGCTGCTGTTTTTCGACTGATAAGAAAATGAATTCAGTAGCTTCTGGGTGGAGGTGATGGAATTAGTGTATATTTATTTGTGTATACTTATAAAATCTTACGCTGTCCTGTTGCATTTTGATCAGATGAAAATCACAAAAATGCATAATTCATGCCATGTAAAGATTCTTTGTCACGATGGTAAGAGATAATTGTGGCAAAGCACTGTAGAGCTTAACCTGTAATCTAGCAGGATGCAGAAAACACGTTTAGCTCAGGTCTGCACTGTGAATGCTTTTAGGATCAAATTCTATACTTTGTACTAATTTTGAACACCTGTGAAGCTGAATAGGGCTGTAAGGGCTCTGGATCCTGGGAGGCGAGAGCCCTGGTTTTGGTCCGGGCTCTGCTGTTAACTCGCCAGGCAGCCTTCAGTTTATGTAACGCTTTAACATTCAACTTCCCTATGCCCTCATTTTCTTTTCTGCAAGTGGGAGGGATGTTGAACTCAATCCAATTTTGTGGACCAGTAAATTTTCTTTAAAAAATAATTTGAGAGACTTACATAGGGTTGCTCAGCTTTTCATTTTGCCAAGTTAGAAAGCGTCATAAATATAGGGCTGTTAAAACTAATGGGATGTATGTATATTATATTTCAATTAAAAAATAATTTTAACTGGGAAGAACAGAAATAAATAAATGAGTGGTGCCTGGCTGGTTCAGTCAGTAGGGCATGTGACTCTCAATCTTGAGATCATGAGTTCAAATCCCATGTTGGGCGTGGAGCCTACTGAAAAAAAAAAAAGGAAGAAACACTGCATTTATTTTTTTAAAACCCATGCTGCCACTTATAATCATCATCTTCTCATAAAAGAAAGTATTTTGGGGCGCCTGGGTGGCTCAGTTGGTTAAGCGACTGCCTTCAGCTCAGGTCATGATCCCAGAGACCCAGGATCGAGTCCCACATTGGGCTCCCTGCTCGGCGGGAAGCCTGCTTCTCCCTCTCTCACTCCCCCTGCTTGTGTTCCTTCTCTGGCTGTGTTTCTCTCTGTCAAATATATAAAATCTATAAAATCTTAAAAAAAAAAAAAAAAAAAAGTATTTTAACACCACCTAAGTGGGGAAATTTTAATCTCAGAATAAGGAATACCCCTTTAAATAGAATTCATCTTACTTTTTAAGGAAATGTAATAGATTATACCAAATTTATCTCCATTTTCTATAAACTAGTAAAAATGTTATCATGGATTCATGACTGTGAACCAGTAATTGGTCTGAAAGATCATGTGTAGCTCTCACATTCTGTGATTCCATGAGGCTCTTAATATAACATCTTACTGCTATTTTTCTGTCATCCTTCAAATCCATTAGAACTGTCATGAAAGTAATTAAATTGGAACAACTTCAGAGCACATGCAAAAATCCGTAAGTTTCTTTTACCTTTCCATACATTAGTCAGTACTACAGAAATTATGTCTGTTTGCCCAGGAACACTTCAAGTGAAATTATAGGCTTGTCTCTTTTTCCCATTTGTCAGAAATGCATGTAAAACAAGTGAGTTGTATGTTTCCTTTGAAACTGCCTCCGAAAATGCGCAGTCACTTCCACTCTGCCCTGATGGAAGAATTTACATGTCTGGCCCTCTTTCAGCCAAGAACAAATCTCTGGGAGCCCAGATTTCATCAGATTCTTAACACTGACCCAAAGCCCATGAGTGTGTGGCTTAATTCTGAGACCAGTCCAAAGTCATTTGGTTGTTTGGAAATGTCTCCCCTCTGCTGCAGGGCTCACCAGGAGTCAACAGTCTAGTGGAGGAGTTAGCTGGAATATTATCCATTAACCTGGAAAATGTCAGGACAGATAGAACTCAGAGACTTGCTTCAGAGGCAAAGCACTGCCTGGGGGCTTCCAGATGGAGGAGATGAGAGTTAAATAAAACCTGAAAGGACAGGTGGAGATTTGCCAGGCAAGGAGGAGAAGGGTGTTGTGGATCGAGAGGAAAAGAAAAGGGAGTGCAGAGACAGCAGGACTATCCCCAGGAAAACGCTGGGCTTCTGAAACATATGGTGCGTGCTTTTGGTGGCAGAAAACCACTGGGCCGGGGGGTTGGCTAGGGCCACGTCAGCTCTGCATCAGGCTCTGGTATGGCTGCAATTCTGGATGATGCTGGAGGGCCCTGGATGACTCTAAGTTGGCCCGGAGTTCAAGGCTGATCAACACAGGGCAAATGCACAGGTGTACCTGAGTCCAGTCTTAAAGTTTTGGACATTCAGCCAGAAGTGGACTGAACCACAAGGCCACTTCCTTGAGACATGATAGAAGAAACCCGTTAGACCAGCCACACTCGGTTAAGAGTGCTGGGGATTGATACGCAGTATCTACAGATTGTGGTTGTGCTGAATTGAGAAAAAGGAAGATACTGTTTATTTCTGAGGTGAGGTGAAGGTTTATGATAATAGCAGCTAATATTTCAGAGAGGACTTTATAAATGATAATCCACACCAGAATCCTAGAAGGTTGGTTCTGTTAATTTTTCTTATTTAACAGGTAAGGAACCTGGAGCCCAAGAAGTATCAGTAACTTCTTGGAGAATCGCCCAGTTAACAAGTGGTGAGAAGCTGGGATTCCAACCTAGGGAGACTGGTATTCAGGCTCTTCGCTACTCTGTAGTACGGACCCTACGTGTAGACTGCACTCTGGACTCTGTAGAGCTACGATGTGGTTAGATGTCAAGAAGGGTTCTGGGGTGGGGAAGTGGGGCAGGAGAGGAAAAAAAAGTCATTTCTGATGATATAGATAGCCAAGATCATCATGTAGTCATGATATGGGAAGTAAGCCAGGAAAAAAAAAAAAGCTTCAGCAGTTGTCAGTTTGCCGGGAGCCAGCCCCAGCAAGGTCCAGAAGGTGGGGACAGTGTCCGTGATTCTGAATGAGGAGACCGGACTTGGGACGAGTGGTGTGGGGATCTCCCAAAGACATTGTTCTTAGGGCTCTTTATTTATAGCACATTCTGGTTAAAGTCTAATCTAAGGAACAATCAATTACAAAGACAGATCTTTACTGATACACATCACATGTTTTGCTCAGATGGGTTTTATCAATCATTATCCTATCAGGATTTTCTGCCTCCCTTAAATGCGGGGAGGTGAGCATGTGGTTATGAGATTTCTTTTATTTGAACTAAGCTAGTTATAATGCAGCTACCATACTACTATGATTGTTTTTCTCATTATCTCTATTAATTATCATGTCTTAAAAGGGTAGTGTGAAACTTGAGGCTTGACCTGGGCAAGCTAAAAGAAGAAGCAGAGAAAAGTTTGATATCATTGTAGGTATAAGGGGAAAAGTGTTTTTCAGAACTAATCAGGTGAAAAGGGAGAACAAAGAAAGCAAAGCTGCATGGCGTGGATATCCAGTGACTGCCTAACCCCCTCACTTTGAGGGAGGGTCATGGTGTTCCGTGCCTCGCAGGGGGAACCCATATGAATAACCGTGCTTTTGGTCTGCAGCATCAGTTCTCATTTCTTTTCTACCTTTTATAGAAGTAGCCTTACAGTTTCTGTGTTTTCCTCCTTTATATTTTGACTTCTCTGCAAAGAAAACAAGTTATATTGGAAAGGGGAGGAAAAAAAAAAGACAAAGATGAAGTGTGAGAGGCTTTCCTGAGACTGAAGAGCATGAATAGAAGTGCCTGGTCATGCTAGACTGGTCAGGAAGGGAATGGGGAAAGGGAAGAATTCTAGGACAGTCCATTGTAAAGCTCAGAGTTATTCTCCGTGCCCCTCAGTAACCTCAGAGGTCACTGTGCTGTTGCAATGTAGTAGTACCTTGTTTGGTGACGCAGTTCTTGTCCTGCTTGTTCTTGGTCTTCTTGTCCGCTAGCCTTTCTCCTGGGCAGGCTCTTGTTGTCAATCCCCTGTTTTCCACTGTGCATGCCAGGCATCTCTGCTGGAGGTGGTAGGAGGTTCACCAGTGTAGTAGAAGAAAACTTCACCATGTACCTAGGCGGCTGTCGGTCATATGGAAGATTCACTTACAGTGAGATGCCTCATTGAACCAGCAGAGAGCTGGGCAGTGCATTCATGCTAAACTCTTTGGCTCTCCCTGGCTTTCCCTGGGGCTGCTGCCTGGTCTCTGGCAAGCCCTGCAGAGGTTGGTGGGCCACATTGGTCTCCTTGTGTGTGAATGGCTTTTACTCTACCATCAGTTATTTGGGCACCATCCCCTACCCTCTGCTTTCCACCCCAAATCCTTGTTTGTGTCTTTGGGGTTTTTTTTTAGATTTCTCATTTTAGGGTCATAAAAATCCTCATTATTTTGACTTGGAGCTCCCAGACAGAAAAGTCTCTCTTATCATCATCATATGAAAAAAGAAACCGAGAACTCCTTCCCTGCATCCAATATCCCGAGAAGAGACAGCCGCCGAACGTGTCTGGAAGGGTAACTCCGCGGGAGGATTCGTGGTGGATTTGGAGGAAGCTCGGGGCAGCACTGTACAACCATGAGGGCTTTTATCAGATCGTTCTTTGGATTCTGTGTGGGTTTGTCCCAAATGCTTCATCTCACAAATTGCAGTTTCTGTAGCTTCATTTAGCCAGTCTTCTGTTGACTTCCTGCTAAGGCCCCCTGGACTTGCTTCGAAGCTGGTGTGTTTCCATGATACAAAGATGTTTAATAGTCCCAGGCTCCTGCCTTTTGTGACTGTTAATTTATACTTTGTGTTTCAACTCCTTTTTGTTTGCCTTTCATAAAAACTATTTCTGAGGGAAATGCTGATGCAGATCTAAACTTTGCGGTGTTTTTCACCTTGGTCATAGATATTCGGTAAATAATTTTTCAGGTGAAGGGAAAACCCACTGTCATGAGAAAGTAGCACCTCTTATTGTACAATAGCTGTAAATTGGTGGCCGAGGTAGGGACCTTCCCCGTGTGTGTTGGGGGAGGGGCAGAGCCTTGGCCTCCATTTTGCCTTCCACAGGCTTACTCATTGGGCGTTGTGCACAGAAAGGGAAGGGTTGCCTTGGCATACAGTTGGAGGGAGCCAACGCAAGTACATGTCATGAAATGCCTTTGTCTTAAACTCCTAGCCCCCAGTTAGACCTCTCCCCCAGGCAGCGCCCGCAGACCTCTCGCAGCTTTGGGCTCCTGCTTTGCTCCTGCCTTACTTTGTGTTGGCAATTTGGGGAGCCTACAAAATGCCTTCAGCCTTTTCAGTCAGTAGGACTCAGAAGACAACAGCCTGTATTCCGTGGCTTCTTCATTTCTCCCTTTTTCTGTACTCCTATTAAAAAGCTATCCTTTTCCCAAAGCTTAGGGGAATAGCCGTTCAAATACACACCACCCCCCTGCTTTCCCCCGGAACTGTCTGCCATTTTGTCTTTCCTAGAGGCTTCCAGGCAAATGCAGGCAAACAATATCCTTTGCGTGTTAGGCTGCAAGGCTCCAGCTCTTTGCTTTTTTCTGGGGGAAGAAAAAAAAAGAAGAACAGCTGTTGAATAAAAGAATAGAATCCATCACCACGCTTCTGAAGCCCCTGCTCTGGATGTAATTCTGGGCGCTGTGGAGTTGGCAGCGGTGCTGGGTCACGTGGTCCGTGCTGGCAGGTGTGTGGCGCCTCGGCTGCGCCACCGGAAGGCCTCTCTGCAATGCTGCGAGCGTGGTTCACCTGGAGACCGAGAGCAGCGCCTGCAGCTAAGGTGTCAGGCTGGGGCCACATGTCGGCCATTAGTTGAGCTTTACTTCTTCTGGGCAGTTGTTCTTCCCTACTTAAAAAAACAAAAAAACAAAAAAACAAAAAACAAGTTGTGGCCCCTAAAGCATTTCCCACTTTCCCACTTCTCAGGATGGGCTCTTGCTCTGTCACTGGGGCATCTTCAGATTGTCTTGAGTGTATGTTTCTGTTGTTGTCAGGGCTGTCCCTGTAGTTTCCCAAAGTCCAACTCCCGAAAGCTGTTTATCAGGAAGGACCAGGCTCTAAACGGTTCAGAGAGAACATTCCAGTGCCAGATCTCTGTGCAGCCATGTTGGGCATTTAGCTTCCGGACCTGAGTCCAGTGGTCCTGTCCTGGGGCAGCAAGAGGGAGTCGGTCCCTGGAGCCCTGCTCAGGTAGGAAGCCAGCTAAATGGGAGCAGGTGAGAAAATGCAGGCCTTCTGTTTCCCCGGGACTTGATTCATTCCCAGGGTTGTAAACATTACACGTCCCCCTTGGGCTTTATGGAACTGTGAGACTTGGAGGCAGTGTGGGCAACCTGCCCAGCAAGATATTATCATGTACACAACATTGAGCAGAACGCAGCACGTGTCTTCATAGGCATTTACGGCACATAGCTTTTTTTTTCTTTTAATTTTGCTGTTCTTTACTTGCAATCCTAGATGAGGAATTAAGAAAGCAAAAAATGAAGCTTTGACGAGGTTTTTTGCCTTTTAAAGTAACATTAGTAAAACTCTATCTTATTCTTTTCCTTGAGAAAAGATACCTTTCATTTTTATAGAAGTCTACACAACCCACACTGTCCCCCAGCCCATCTGTGTTCACTTGCTGTTCTTGCTGCTCTTGGTTTTTGAAAGCGCCTTCTAAAATTACATGAAAGCAACCCCATTTTGACAAAATTAGAATTCTGGTCCGAAAGGCTTACCATGAGGCAGTGGAGAAAGGCCCAGCAAAAACCTTTGTATTTTATTTCACCCTGTCTGGGTTCAACCTACAATTCACTCAATTTTATAATTACTTCCCTAGGGCAAGTCCAAGTCTCTGCCCGGGAGAAATAACAAATTCCAAAGTATTCTCCCAGCTCAAAGATGGTGCAAACGAAGGCTGTGTTGATCTACAATCATTCTGGAGCATCTTACGGAAAATTCCTTTAGACTTTATATGATTCTAAAATGTTGGACATCATACTCGCTTCAAGCCCACATCAGTATGTGTCCACTTTCTTTGTTTCTCACTTCCCCACACCCAGTAGTGTTGTCACCAGGTGCTACTGGTTTTTTAAACTAAGACTGTATCTTTTTTTTTTTTAGAGAAGTTTTAGGTTCACAGCAAAATTGAGCAGAAGGTACCGAGATTTCCCATAGACCCATGCCCCCACATATACAGAGCCCCCCTTTTCAATATCCCCAGCAGAGTGGAGCATTTGTTACAACTTGATGAACCTATATTGACATATCATCATCACCCAAAGTTCATAGGTCACATTAGGGTTCACTCTTGGACAAATGTGTAATGACATGTATCCATCATTATGATAGCACACAGTTTATTCACTGCCCCCAAAATCCTCTGGACATGGTATTAGTTTCAACCATCCATCAGTCCACTTCCTCTTTCCTTTTGAGTCCCCCCTCCCCCCAATATTGTTAGTCATCAAGTCCTGCTGATTTTTAACTCCTAAGTGTTTCTTGAATCTGTTTCCTCAGTGTGTATTATTGATTATGTGGTTCTATTTCCAATGTCACTATCCTGGTTAGGCTGTCTTTTCTTGTCTAGATCAGTGGGCTATATTGTGAGTTTCACAAGTTGGAATCAATGAATGAACAAATGAATCTGGAAAATAGCTCTCTAACTGGGGGAAAAATCTCGTTAGATCTAGCTTCCATCTGGTTACTAAAGTTATCTATCTAAAATGCAAATCTTGCTTCGATACCCTTTTAGGTGGTTCTGGGGCCACACACCAGCTGCCTCCCAGACCGGTCTCCCATGTGCCTCACTCATACCCCACAAACCTCCCACCCACCAGGACCACCCAACTCCACCTTCTCTGTTGTGTAAACTGCTACTCTTTAAGTCTATACTTTCTCCTTAGAAATCTTTCCCCACTTCCTGGGAACAATAGATTCTTTGTTGTTCGAGGGTTTGTATAATGACAGAAACTGTTCAGAGCTCATCCTGTGCCCAGAGCTCACCTTTCTTATCTTCCCCTCCACAAGTCTACCTGAGATGATCTATCAGGACTTAGTTACAGGTCTAAAGGAGGGAGCTGGAAGCAAGCTTCAGGCTTGCCCTCATTCCAGGAATAGGCACTCCTTCCTTTCCCTACACTCAAGTCTCTCTTCACTTGTCTCGCTTCTTGACATTGTTTTCAACGGAGCATATGAACACAGCAGTGCAGGATGACCGGGATTCAGAAAGCCTGGGCGCAGGTCTCCCTTCCACTACCCACCAGCTATGTGCTTGAGTTCGCCAGGAAAACTTGCTGGGCCCCGTAAGCTAATCTCTGACTCTCATCAGATGAGCGTTACATCAGTTGAACTCTGAAATCCTGTCCGTTTCTAACTCTGACTCAGAGACCCCGTGGAACCTCTAATCCAGATATTCATAACAAGGATCCATACGTGGATGTCTGGGAAGATGATGAGAAATCTTCAGGGGCTTCATGGGCCCCCCAAGTTCTGTGTAAAGCCCTGTATGAGCTGATCGCCTCATCTTGGTCCATAGAGGTTTGTCTTTTGTGTGTGTGGTCTTTTTTCCTCTCTCAAGGTAATGATAGTTTATGGTTATCCTACTATGTGTTATCATAGATAAGCTAGCCATTGTTTTGGAGATGAGTAATAGTGTGTTTTCCCTTGGGTAATCTTCAGGATGGCTTTACAGTTTTTTTGCTAATTCATCACCAGTTGATTTTCTGAAGGGAGCTAGAAAACTAGCTAGAGGAGGAAGATGGCACTCCCAGAAGGGAAAGAACTTCTCCAATATTCCCTCTGGAGGAGCAAGGGCTGGATGGCCAGCTTCTCTGTCTCTGCTTCATCAGATGAATGCAGTTGCCTCTCCGTAGCCACCAGCCCACGGTGCCGTCACGACTCCAGGCCTGGCCATCGGGCCGTGAAGTATAGGAGCAGGCAAATGTGTGGGGGCCTCACCGTGGGCGGGAAGCCAGAGCATGGTGACCTGGTTGTCCCCGTCAGCTCTGCAGCTCTGGAGACAAGCACCTCGAGCTGTGGGAGTGCTCCCCAAGCTCTTCTTTTCTCATCCTCCATCCCAGGCTGACAGCAGGCCCCTGCTATGTGCCAGGTCCTCGCCAGCCCCAGGGAAGCAATGTTAAAACGGATCTGCCCTGCCCGTGTGGAGAACACTCAGCTGGTGCACATAGCACACGGCCTGTGCCAAAAGAAGTAAGGCAGGTGTTATTAAAGAAAGGATTCGAATAACACTAAAAAAAAAGTGAGTGATATTACTACTTCTGGAATGTTAGTAACCTGGAGTTGTTTCTGTTCTGACAGGTCCCTCCTAGACAGTGTGAGGGAGTTCACAACAGAAAGTCTAAGGACTTCTGGCAGCAGTGATACTCTCCAACCGGGAAAGTTCCCGAATCCTTCTCTATAAAAGGGCCCCAAGAGCAGTTTTACGAGGCTCCAGAATAACTCCCGAAGCAGTAGTTGTGTTCCCTGCTAGAGAACGCTCACTGCTACAAGATTGGCAAACATGAGCCAGCATGGTGGAATTTGGCAGGAGGAAAGCTCAGAAATTAGCACTTGGCCAGGCATTATGTAACTCCTGTGAAAATTTCAGATTAACAACAAGCACGTTTGCCAGAAGAGATGTTATTTGCTAGAGCTCTGACTACCACCCTTGGAGAGCCGGTGTTTAACACCCACCCTACCCCCACCCCAGGTCTGGACAGGGGCTGGCTCTAGCACATTCCTTCAAGGTGACCCCATTCTGAAGGCGCTGAGAGGTAGCTGTGGGCTTTGCACTATGGGCCTGAGGCCGATTCACACAAGTACCCAGAGCAGACTTATATTCAGTTCAGTGAACATTTATGGAGTGCCTGCTGATCGCTACCTGCTTCCTGAGGCGCTGGCCATGGAAAGATGATCGAACACCATCTCTGCCCTTGAGAAGCTCGCAGGGAGTGAAGAATCTAATGTGGTCTGAACAGTAGAAGAGATAATGCGCATAGGGCTGAGGGAGCCCAGAGACAAGGGTATAAGAGGAGACTTTCTCAAGATCTTCCTGAGCTGCAAGAAATTTCTTAGTGTCTGTGAGGATCTGGCAGCAAGGAGAGTGAGGTACATTTGTGAAAGCACCACCAATATTGAAGGTACAAGGAAAGCTTAGATGAAAGGCGCCAAGGTTGCTGGTCAGAGGTGGAAGGCAGAGGAAGAGAAAAGGTGACCGGAAGTCTCGGAGTGACCAACAGCGTGGGTAGTCCAGAGAGTGCTGTCCCTGCAGAGGCCTGTGGAGAGTGTGCGGGCCATCGTGGTCGTGGCTGCTCCTGCTGACCTCATTTCACAGGCCATGACAGCTGGGGACGCCACTCAACGTGAGGAAAGAGAAGCAGGGAGCACAGGCACATGAGGAGTTCCCGACCAAGGCAGCTTTCTTGAATACAGAATCTCAGGCCCCACCTCAGAGATTCTGGTTCATTTGCTTTAGTGTGGGGCCGCTGAGCTAGCAGGAACCACTGCTGTGAATATGCTTTCAGAAACCCAGGAAAGGAAGAAGACAGGTGCCTCCATGAGGTGGAGATGAAGGAAGGGGTTATTTTCAGGGGAGAGGAGCTGATGGAGGGTAAGCTGATCAAGCCCAGGAATCTGTGGCGGCCTCAGTTGGGGCTGCCTGGAGTTTCCTCCAGGTTCTCTCAGGAGCTTCCGGTAGGGAGCAGAGGAGGTGGGCTGTGGGATGATCCAAGGCTGGAGTTTTGTCAGGTTGGAGGAAGGATGTAAGGCAGGTCGCCAAGAGCGTTACTAACCAACAGGGTCCAGGCATGCCACAGAGGACATGAGGGGCGCTCTGGCCAGGGACCCTGAAGACCAGGGGAGTGTAGCGGCAGCCTGGAGAACAGGTCTGTCAGGAACGCCCCTGCGGGGAGGCTGCAGACCGAGAGCCGGCACACCTGCCACTGGCAGCAGATCCTGGGAGCCTTCTTGATGGGAGTCTAGGATGGAAAAATTCTCTGCGTGAAAATGCCTCATGTGGGCTCAACCGTGAAGTGTAAAATTGCCTTCTCACCTGAAAACAACATGTAACTGGGTTTAGCATCTTATGCTTCACATGACATGTAATATCCAGAAGCCTCCCCCATTGCTAGTCAAAGTAAAATCAGAAAATGCTCAATGAAAAGGAAAAAAACAAAGAAAAACAAAGAAAACAGCACTAGAGTAAAGCCACAAACACAAAACTTCGGCTGAGGGAAGGGGGAAAAGCTGCAGCAGAGACCAACATTGAGGCTGTGTGATCTATGAAAATTTATAGAAATGTAACCTCAAAAAAAAAAAAAATCCCAAGGTGCTTTACTTGCCAACACTGGAATGAAGACAAAATTCCCACCCAGGGCGTTACTTTTAATTATCATTCCCTTTATGTGGTTTCTTAAAATAATAACAGGCATTCTACAGATGATATACCAAGATGGCTTAATTAGGTGTCAGATGAGTACTTGTGCCCACGAGCCCTATCACCGGCTTCCTTATGCAAATTTGACTGACTTCTGAACCTGACTAGATAAGGAAGCAGACGGAATTGGAGCAGCTGGGCTGTCCCCATGGAGACCAAACTCCCGTGGCAAAGCGCTCTTCAGTTGCCCCAGCTTTCCTCCTCACTCCCCCACCACCTCCTTTTTTTTTTTTTTTTTTTAGCGGAGATGAATGCCGGACCCACCAGAGCCTGGGTCTCCCTCAC
The DNA here is from genome assembly GCA_004023965.1 of Spilogale gracilis. NCBI lineage: Eukaryota > Metazoa > Chordata > Mammalia > Carnivora > Mephitidae > Spilogale > Spilogale gracilis. The sequence continues at coordinate 43,593 of PITA01009295.1, read as the reverse complement.
GTGGTCTCCACATCAGTGCCTTTCACCTTTAGTGCGCAGAGATCACCTGGGAGCTTGTTAATGTGCGGATTCTGACTCCTTTGGTCTGAGGGGGAGTCTCCGGGTCCGGGTTCTGAAAAGCCCCAGGTGATGGTCCTAGGTTCACCCTTTCTCTAGCCTCCTGAAAAGCTCAAGAAAGCTGTCTGACCTCAAGTTTGTTACTTTTTCCTTTTTTGGGCACCTGCACCTTTCCTTTCATTCCCCTCCCCAACAACCCTGCAGTCCTCCTGTTACTCCCCCTCCCTAGGCTTCCCTCCCCCCCTTCAACTCTATTCTCCCACCTCTGGGCCTCTCTATAGGTTATTTTACAAAGAGCTGCCCTCAGCCAATGGTCTCCCTAGATAAGACAAGCTACCAATTTGATTTTAAAAAGTGAGAGGAGGGAAATAACTAGATATCACAGTGTGTCCCTAAGGGAACAGCCTGCTTCATTATCACAGGGGCCGGTGGATCAACAGCCTTGGAAGGTCACAGTCGGAAAAGTTGAGTCTCAGACTGTGGGCTCCGCGGGCACTTGCGTGCCTCCAGGTCAGGACGGTCCCTGTCCACCCTGGGTCAGCATTCAGAAAGGCCTTCCAGAAATTGAGCTGGGTATCTGTCTGCGGAGAGCCAGCCCCATTTTGCCTACTTCCTGGCTCAAGGCCCTAGAAGATAGTTTCCTGTTGCCCCTAAGTCATTTCTTCTTCCAGGAAGAGCTGTTCTTTTTCTGCCGTGAGTTGGCCATTCGGGTCATGGCCCTCTGATTCTGCTTCTCCCTGCCTAGGCCTCTCCGTCAGGGATGCCCACGAGGCACAAAGCCATCAAGAACTGTCACCGCCTCATTACACTCTTTACGTGACTCCTGTCGAACTTACTGCCAGCCTCATCCTTGAAGTCGTTTTCACACATGCTGTGGCTCAGCTACATTACCCTAGTCAGTAAGAACTGTAGTCATTAGACGTACCGTTTGTGAGAATCAGTGTAACGTGATAGCTGGGAACACAGACTCTGAAACCAGGCTGCCTAGGTGGGAAGCACTTAATGAAGAACCGTGTCACTGTTACCACCGTCATGATCATTGTCGTCCCCCCTGTGCTTAAGCACTTTGCCCACAATAACTGCTTTAATCCCCATGACAACTTCAGCGGACAGGGGCTAGATTGTCCCAGTTTTACAAGGAAGGACATGGAACCTCCAAAGATTCTTTCTCCTGCCCAAGGTTGGAGTTATGGTGTAAAGCGAGGCAGTGCCCTTTGCTTTTTGGTTTTTGACTCTTTTGAACACAAGTGCAGGACCGTGTCTTTGCCGCTATTCACAAGTTTCATCTCCTAACCAGTGCTCTACCCCCATTTTGCACTGTCTTTTGGATTCCTGGTTCTGTTATCCCAAGCGTATCTGCTTCCTAGCTTCACGTGGTCTGTCCTAATTTGAGAATACCACCTTCTGTATCTTTATCTAGATCACCCCCAGATCAGAGGCCTCGTGACAGCTCCCTGCAGATTCTGCTCACTGAAGCCGCGCTGCGCCATCTCCCGAAGCTCCCCTGCAGCAGCCCTGTCACCCGGTCAGGGAAGCCGAGGGGTAGCCCGGGGACGATCTCTATTTGACTGCATCTGTATCTGCAGTTCCTAGTGAACATGCTTCATTGTGCCTTCCAAGATTCTATTCCATTCCAGGGTTCCTCCCAGGATTGAGGGCAGCTCCTAAATTTAGAGTGTGTGAAACTGACCCTCCAGGTGGGGCCAGTTGTAAAGATGGACTCAAATGTCGGGCCTGCAGAGCACACATTCCAGGCAGGTGACCACGTCCTGCAGAGAGTGAGACCGAGGAGGCTGGCTCTGCATTTCAAGGCTCTCTTCCTTCCTCCACAGGCCTTCTGTGTCTCAACTAAACCACAGGAGGCTGAGCAGTCATGGTGGTCAATCTGTGTGTACGGGGAGCATGGGAGCCCCGCGGGGGTCTTAGGGGAAGGGAAGCTGGGGTGTTCCTTGAAACTTGAATCGTAGGTTTATTTGGAGCGATTTGCAAGAAAGGGGAGCACTGATGAACATCAGAGGAGCTAGATCCCACACACACAGTCATTTCTGGGTGCTGCCACTGTGTCAGCTGACCAGAAAAGCTGGCCTGATTTCTTCCTTCTCCTGTCTTCTGGTTCTATTTCCTGATCCTGGGCCATTAATGCAGTTTGGCTCTTTTCAGTTACCACCCTTCTTGGCTTCCTGTGATCCACGACTGAGGGAGCCTCCTGGCTCTTGGAGGACAGCAGGAGGCCATGATTTGCCATGAGCTTGGGCTCCCTACTGATGCCGCCGTTGCTGGAGCCCGCCCAAGCTACTGTGAAGTGCAGAACAAGGAAAATGTTTCTGCCCTAACATGTTCCCCTTTTGAGATCATCAGGCAAACGCTGAACACCGTCTCTGTGTGGTCAGGCGGAAGGGCTGTCCCTGGCCTGCTGGAGCCGTGAGGGACCACTGGCAGACTGAGCCCGGTGGATCCTCAAGGATTTGGGGAAGGCAGTCTTGGTTCTCATAGATGGACATCTGCCCTAGCAGTGCACATACTCTTGGGCAGTGTGGGTGATGCAGGATGCCATGAAAGTGATGGGGACAGGTGAGGGAGCTTCCGCTGGGAATGGAAAATGCCTCTGGCCTTAGTGAGTTCTTGATATGACGCTGAATGCCTAAATGCTGATTTTGACACATCATCAGGAAAACCAAGTAGTTAAAGCATGGACCTGAACCCTGACTGCTTAGGTTTAAATCCAGCTCTGTGACACTGGATCATTTATTTAACCTCTGCGAACTTCATGTGTAAGCTAAAGGTAATCACTGGCCCTACTTCACTGGTCGCGGAGATTAAATGAGGTATTCCGTGTAAGGTGCGTAGCATAGCCCCTATGCTTTCCGTAAAGGCTTTGTGAGGATTAACTGCGATTATTCCCATTTTTGTCACCATCACCACCATTTCTGAGTGTTGACTATGTCCCAGCCACTGAGCTAAGCACTCACACACGTTAGCTCATTTCACTACCCTTTGAAACAGGTGTAATGCTTCAGTTATGCTTCAGCTGAGGAAACGGACATCTGCAGAGCTTAATTAAGCTGCGTCCAGCTAAGCAGGCGAGTCACTGGGGAAATCGGGATTTGGAGCCCAGTCTCCCTAACTCCAGAGTCTATGCTGTTATCACCCCTGGCCATATTCCATGTTACAGAGTACATCCTGCCCAGTGGGTAGGAATGCTGAGCATTTTACGTGCCTTACTTGTTTAATTTTCATAATCCCATGAAATACTCTTCTTATCCCGTTTTTGGATGAGGAAAGCAAGGTTCAGAGAAGCTAAGCAACCTGCACACATTTTTACAGCAAAGAATTTAAATCTAGGCTGCCTGAGTCTTAAAATCCGCTCTGATATCTATTGAGTGTGACTGCCAAGCAAGTGAGCAAGGTACTGCTCCTGGGAGGTTAAGAACAGCCCTCGGTGACCTTGACTCCTGGTAGCCACTGTCACCCAGGGGGACACAGTTTGCCCAATCAGCCCCCATTTTCTGAGCTGTCATTAGGGGCAATTTCCACTTTTTCTGATGCTTCTCTTTCCTGCAATTTCTGTTAACTGTTGAGTTGCTCAGATGAAGACAAGATCCTGCATATTTCACAATTAGTTTATTGTACATCCTGCAAGAATATAGAGGAATTGTAAATAGTTTAGGAGACCCTGATGTATTGTGAAAAGCCTTTGCTGCATTGCTAAAGGAGGAGTCTACCAGGGAGCCCCCAGACTGCATTTCTTGACAAAACCTGAGGTTATGTGACTAGAACATTCCAGATGTGCATGTCAGTATCAGGTCATGAGAGGGCAACTTGCTTGGTGAGGAGTAGTGGTCTAGGCGGAACATAGAGGCCTGGAAGTCAGGGATTCTTAACCAGTCATGCATGGCTGGTCCTCAGGGGTTCTGAGAACATTCTTTACATTTGGATGCATTTTCCTAGAAAGTCAGCCCATAACTTTTACAATATTCTCAAAGGAGTAATGACTCCAAAACCAGTTTAAAAACTGTAGTTCTAGATTTAAAAATCACTAAGGAACCTTCAAAAAAACTAGACCAAAAAAACTCTGAATCCTTTTTTTAACAAAAATGGCAATGCCTCCTAGAGGCAGAAATGCACCTTCCTTTTGCATCAGTGATTTATGCTATAATGAATAAGTGTTCTCTTTGTTCTCTCTGTTCTCTATTTCTGGGGAGAGAGAGAGAGGTCCTGCCCTAGTAATAGGTTCCTTCATATCATTCTCTCAATTCAACCTCACAATATCTGTTTTAGGTAGAAACCAATATTAGCTCTATTTTATAAATAAATTGAATCTTATAGAGGCATAGAAACTTACCAAGGTCAGTTAGTCTGTCTAAATCCTAAAATGTCTTACATAGACCTGTAAATCAAAATATAGGACAAATCATAGAAGAAAAATTTCAATTTTTTTTTTTTTTTGAAGGTCAAGCAAAGCTTTATTTCGGGCCAAGCTTTATTTCAGAATCTTACTGGCTAGCCAGGGTCTAGCTAGGGCCACTTCTCTCCAGAGAGAAAAGGACTCAAAATTTTTTAAAAATGTTTTTTTAAGATTTCTTTTTTAAGGAAGGAAAAAAAAATGATTGGAAAAAGTTTTTCCTCTCACCCAGATTTTCTAGAAAGTCTATGCCAGCTTTTCTTTTCTCTCTTCTTTTTTCCTCTTTTCCCAAAATAATGTTTGTTATTATAAATAAGACTTTGCTGAGGACTGTCTGGTGGGACTATGATTTTATGGCTTCCCTTGTGTCACTGGGTTGTGTGAAGATGAGAAAGAAAGGGGACTGGCCAGGAAGGGGCTAAAAATGAATGAATGTGGAGATGCAGTGACTCTTGCAGTGACCATCTGTTCATCTTCTCAGAGAGTCAGGCAGGGCCACCAGGCAGAGCAAAGAGCTATTTCTGACGATGAGAAATTAAAAGCATTAAATTAAAATTCACCCCAGGTGAATTTCCTCAGTCAGACACGAAGAGAGTGTTCATGCCCAGATGTTACAGAAACCGTTTCAGCGGAGTCAGTGTTTGATCAGAAGTTCAAAGGACTAAATTCACCTTCTACTCCATTTTTTAAGTCATTTGCCCCCAAATTAAGTCAGAGCTAGGCGTCTCTAGGATATGTGTAATATAAATGCATCTTGCCTACTCTAGATACAACTTCACAGGGCACAGGAGTCCATTCCTATGCTTGTTCAGTCCTGCACCCTGTCCACTGAGCCAGTCCTACCTTATCCTTCAAGATAAGGCTCCAGTCACCACCTCTAGAAAGCCTTTCCTGACCCCCGCGGCTGCACTGGGGGCTGCTTCTCCCTGCTCCCCGAGAGCCCACTGGATGCCAGTCTCACTGCCTTGGTCACACTCTCCTGTCAATTTTAATTTTTTATCTGTCTCCTTCACCAGATTCTTTGTTCTCTGAGGTCAGTTTCGTGCCTGGTACATAAAAGCTACTCAAAAATCCATGAACTAACAACTTTGTGTTTGTTTCTCCCCCCCAACCAAAAGTAATTACAAGGATTAGTGTTCTTAAGGTAGAACCAATTAAAGACACTTCTGACTACGTGATAAAGGGAGGGGAGGGGTGCATTAACCTCCTATCAAGACTGGCCAAGTGCCAAGAGGTGAAAACATCCTAAGACAGTATACTAGTTATCTATTGCTATTATAATAAATTACCCCACACTTCATGTCTTATTTCTCCTTGTTTCTGTGGTCAGGGATGTAGGCAGGGCAGAGCTGGTGTGTCGGGCTCATTCATGCACATGCTGGCTAGTGGCTAGGCGCGTAGCTGAGGGTCTCAGCCAGAACACCCCGCGGATGGCCTTCAGTGTGACTTGAGCTTCCTCACAATATGGTGGCTAGTTTCCAAGGGCAAATAACCTAGAGAGCAAGGGCCAAGCCAAAAACACTTTGTATTTATAACCTGACCTCAAGAATCGCATAGCATCGCCATTGCTGTATTCTATTGGTTGAAGCAGGTACAAGGGTCCTTCCCGGTTTAAGGCAGGGAAAAAGACTCCACCTCTCAATGAAGGGTGTCAACATCATATTGTAAGTAGAGCCTGTGGAATGGGATACATACTGGTGTGGCCAAAATTGAAAAGTGAAATCTGCCCCAAGCTTTAATAGGGAAAAGGCCAAAGTCTGCTGAATCGAATACATACAAGAAGCCCTTATGTGAGAAAAGAGATATGAATGAAGGCAGATGGGTTCCGTGAAGGCAGTGAGTTTTTCCTTTGCTGCCAGAAGGCAGGTGATTATAACTCTGTCAGGAATGCAAGTAGGAAAAGGAAGATCTAACACTTTGTGAGAGAGATCTGGAATGTTAGAGAGTCCCGTTTCCAATTAAGAGGTCGCCATCATCTTACGGATAGGGCAGCGGTAGTTGCAGGGTGACGCATGTGTTGAGGTCTGCAGACATGAGCTCATTCCTGGCTCACTGTCATCCCAGCACCACTCTCGTCCTAGTCCTAACCATTTCCTTATCCATACTGATGATGCTGACTCAGCTGCTTCTTGACATCCTCTCTTCCAATGATCTTGTCCCCCAACCTTCTCAGTTACTCAGTCCTGTGGTCTGGGTCATACCCTTGACTGTGTCATCACCTCTTACTGTACCATTGACAGTCCCTATTTAAGATGTCTCTTTGAGCCCCAACGATTCTTTGATGCCACACAAACCTCTAGTCCCTTGCTCCTACCGTCCTTTCACTGCCCCCTGCCTGCTCACGAGCCCGCTCCCCACACTTAAATCAGAACTCCATCATTAGATTCACCCCTTCACATATGCTCTCCACGCCCTCAGCACCCCCCCATGTAGTCTAACCCACCCGCCCCCCGTACCCTCCACAGCTGCCTTCACTGGGGCCAGCAGTCAGGCTTTCCTTCAAATGGGGAAGTAGAAATGCCACCTCAGGCTGCTCGCCTGCTCCAGAGCTGTAACCCCAGCTTTTTGGGTTGGAGCCCGCCATCTGCCAGGCATTCTGGCTTTGCTGCTCGGCCCTTCATGCACAGCCAGTCAACGTCCAGGAACATTGAGAAATCCCCTTCAGGGGCACCTGGGTGGCTCATTCGTTAAGCGTCTGCCTTGGGCTCAGGTCATGATCTAGAGTCCCAGGATCAAGCCCCGCATGGGGCTCCCTGTTCAGCGGGGAGCCTGCTTCTCCCTCTCTCACTCCCCCTGCTTATGTTCCCTCTCTAGCTGTGTTTCTGTCTGTTAAATAAGTAAATAAAATCTTAAAAAAGAAGAAAAGAAAGAAATCCCTTTCAGAAGACAGCTTCTCTCTGCTGACACCCCAGCTCTCTGGGAGCTTCAAAACTGAAGTCTGGTGAGGTGACGTCTGCTCTGAGGGCACCCTTTCCATTTCCGCCTCATTTTCTATACACTCAGTGTTGCTGAGAGAGCTATTTTGACATCTTCTATTCTTAGCACCAAAGCACAAAGTCACATGTGCAGATAGACCAAAATTAGAAGAAGAGCACATTGATTTTCCAAATTCTTTGAAGGATCAAGAACACTTGGGAGGCTGGGGGTAGGAGGGGTAACCAAGTGGCTTCAGGTTGAGGAGCCTGGAGACTTTGATACTGTGGAGATGTGTTGCCTTGGGCAAGTCCCTTTAGCTGTCTGGTCCCAGTCTTAATCATCTGCAAAGCCAGGGGACTAGATAAGGCAATTCCTGAGGCCTTCCCTACAGACCTCTCATTCTGACTTGGCCACGGGATGCTACAACACTCACAGTTGTCCCCGTTTTTTCTGCCTCTACTTCATTCATTCATCAATTTTCCAGTCAAGTAAAGGCTTGCTTCATGCTCAGGGGGTACAAAGATAAGAAAGACACAATCCCTGCCCTCGAGGAGCTTGATATAATCCTATAATTCTGCCTAATGTGATCAATGTTTTGAAGAAAGTACTTTCAGAGTTTGATAGGAACCAAGCAGGAAAGGAGATTAGTTCTAGCTCTGGAGGCCACAATCCTTCACAGAGGCAGTGGCATGGGAGAGTATTAAACAACTTTGCCAGGGTGTGGTGGAGGCAGGCATAGAGAGGACATTCCAGTTATGAGAAAGTGCCCAAAGGCATAGGGAACCTGGGGGACAAATTCCAAGTTTTCCATATGCCCGATGATTAGGGACATGTGCTGGGGCCTGAGGCTGGAAAAAGGGGGATTGGAACCCTCCCTCTTTTTTTCTTCTCATTTAGCAAAAATCTCATTTTGGAATTATCCCAAGTTTCTCATTTTTAAGTCAGAGCTTCTCTGCCATTCTAAGTCTTATCCCCTCTAGGCTCACCTTTGTGTTACGTAGGTTAGCCTGAAATTTGGCCTGTTTATTCATGCCACCCTCCTGAAACCATTAATCATTTATGAGATATTTCCATGTAATGTATAAGGCAGCAAACAATAGCTTCATTTTACAAAGAGAAAAGTTAACATAAACACTGATTTGTGGATTGCATAGTATCAGGCAAACACCTGAACAGGCCCTGGCTCCCTCCTCCACGAAGCCTCCTTGACTTTCTTGTTGCCTTAAAGTCAAGAGAAATAAGGAATCATGGCTGACTTGTGCGATATTACATTGGGACTGTCATAAGTGTTAGATTTTGAGTAAGGAACTAAATATTGTCAATACTGTATAAGATTAGAGAAGAAAGCATAGCATAAATCAATACTCAAAATATGGGGTAAGACTCATAGCTGCTGCTTTTCCCCAGACTAATTGTTTCATAAGGAAACCTTTTACCTTTTTAAAAATCGGTGGGGGAAGTGGTTGGTCACCCAGACTTCACCAGACAGTAAGCACCCAGGTGGGTCATCTGGGATTTGGCTTTTGGCCTGAGGGACCCAAAAAGTTCAACTATTCATTCTCCCAGAACTGATGAGGGTTTAGACCACTGACCCTGAATTCAAATGTTTACCAAGCAAGCTCTTTATATTGCGTCTCTAGCACCATCTACTGGTAAACAAAGTGCTTTATTAGGATTCTTAACAGCCAGCATCAGAAACACGTCAGCAAAGAGCAAGGAGAACGAGTGAGAAAGGAAAAGCTTAGCAGATTCTAAGAAACAGAGGATTAAGTATATTTTATGGAAGTTACTTATATATAGATGTAACCACCAAAACAAACTTACAAACTTTTGAACTTATAAGACACACGCACACCCACACAGACCATATAGTAAAAGAGTTTAAAAAGCAAGCAACAACAAAAATTCATACACAGAAAGCACACCATAAAATGTAATGGCAGAGCTAAGAATAATTAGAACATACATATGCCATAGTAATGCCATAAAATACCTCTATTAAACAAAGTCTTTCAGATTGAATCACAAAGTAAAACCCATCGGAATGGCAGTGTGCAACCAAGTCATACAGAAAGGTTCAAAATATGAGATTTCAAAGCAAACCAAGCAAATGGAAGCCAAAGTGGCAGGAGTCTCAATTTGGATATCACTAAAGACTGACTTCAGGACAGAAAGCATTAAATTACAGAAAGGAGGGCATCTTGTAATGATAAAGGATGGGATTTACAATGAGAGTTCATCATTTCTGAGACCATAAAAAAACCTCAGGTAGTTTCACAAAATAGGAGTAATACAGTTAATACTGACCTACTAGAAATGCTTTAACTCTTAATAGTTCTTGTATAAAAAGGGAATTCAGGGGCACCTGGGTGGCTCAGTCTTTAGGCGTCTGCCTTCGGCTCAGGTCATGTGCCTGGAGTCCTGGGATCAAGCCCCTCATCGGGCTCCCTGCTCGATGGGAAGCCTGCTTCTCCCTCTCTCACTCTCCCTGCTTGTGTTTCCTCTCTAGCTGTGTTTCTGTCAAATAAATAAAAATATTTTTAAAAAATAAATGAAGTAAATAAAATAAAAAGGGAATTCAAACTCTGAAACTAGTACCACCTAGAAAATAAGTAAATAATATATCATAATTATATATAGTGGAAATATATACATGACACATATTAGAATGTATAATAAATGGAAATATGTTATAATTATATATAATGGAATGTGATATAAAGCCTATTGCTCAGAAGAACATTGTGGCACTACTAATATTAATCCAAAAATATGTGAAAATAAATTAGACATCTAATGCAAGATATTTGAACTTATAAGAAGTATAACAAAATAAACCAAGGAAACAAAAGAATAATTGTATAAGTAAAAGCAGAAATTATGATTTTGAAAAGAGGAGGAAAAATGTAGTACTAATACATACATCCAAGAGCTGCTTCATTAGAGGGGGAAAAAATAAAATAGATAAAACATTAACTAGCTTATTCAATGCACGAAGTTAGAAATGAGCACAGGCCAATAACCACAGGCAGATAAAATTGAAAGGATCATAAGTTAGGATCTGACTCTACAGATATGTGAGAGTAATATAGAGGGAATGCATATGTTTCTAGAAAAATATAAATTTGGAATTATAACACTAGTAAAGAAATTTTAAGTTGGCAGATTATCATAGAAAAAATAGAAGTATGAGTGCATAGAGAATTGTCCAATGAAATACTTAGGAATAAATTTAGCAATAACCTCCAAGAAAAATTGAATAAAAAGATCAAACAGGCTGTATCTTTGTGTATGGATGGGTCCGCGCTTCCATGCTTGGATATCCTTGTAACGTCTCAGGAAGGATGCGTCAGGAACAAGCAACTGCGCTTGCTTCTATCGAAGGAAACTGGATCTGTGGGGGAACGAAGATGAGAGAGATTGTTGTGGGGGTTTTTTGTTTTGTTTTTTTTTTTGTTTTTTTTTAAGATTTTATCTATTTGACAGAGAGAGACACAGCGAGAGAGGGGACACAAGCAGGGGGAGTGAGAGAGGGAGAAGCAGGCTTCCCGCCAAGCTGGGAGCTGGATGTGGGACTCCATCTCGTGTCTCCGGGATCATGACCTGAGCCGAAGGCAGTCGCTTAACCAACTGAGCCACCCAGGCGCCCTGAGATTGTTTTGATTATACAGTATTTTGCATCCTTTATATTTGTTACCTTTTAAATTGATTACTTGTGGGCGCCTCTGGCTCAGGTCATGATTCTGGAGTCCGTCCTAGGATCAAGTCCTGCAGTCCTAGGATCAAGTCCACTCAGTGGGGAGTCTGCTTCTCCCTCTGACCTTCACCCCTCCCAGGCACATGTTTTCTCTCTCTCTCCGTTTCAAATAAATAAAATCATTTTTCAAATGAGCAAATTGATTACATGTGTAAATACCCATTTAAAAATTCTTTTTTTTGTACAAGCAGAACCAAGGCAAAGGAAATAGATGGTTTTGAGGGGTGTTTTCAAAAAGAATGCTATCTAATTTTTCTTAAAGATGACTCTGGTAAGAGAAGGATTCTCCTGTGTGCTTCTCAAACCCTTGGTCGAATGGTGGACACCAGACACTAGGACAGTAGGGGCCAGGCCTCTGGGTCTCCCTTGGGTCCTTGGCATCCCAGGCATCCTCGCAGCTATGTGTGAACTCACAGACTGCAGTCCTCACATACCAGGAAGACAATGTTTCTGAACAGCAGCTCCGAGTTTAAGAAAAGGTTGCCCTCTTTTGCCCAAAGATAGATTTACGTTTCCTCTTAGTATTTAGGAACACTAACTGGCATTTGTATTCACCTTTAAGTATGTGATACTACTCTAGGACAAAAGAAGACTTTTAAAGAAACTAAACTGGGCTTCCAGTGATGGAATGAATAAGTCACAGGAATAAAAGGCACAGTATAAGGACTATAGTCTGGTATTGTAACAGCACTGGATGGTGACAATCAGTAGCCACACTCGTGGTGAGCACAGCATAATGTAGAGAGAAGCCAAATCACTACGTTCAACACCTGAAACAAATGCAATATTGTGGGTTAACTATGCTCAAATTAAAAAAATAAAATAAAATAAAATAGAAACAGAAACCAAACTGGATCACAGTATCAGGCTCTGGAGGTAAAGATCTTCTCCTCTTTTGAGAAAGCCTGGCCAGAGTACGCCCCCCCGCTGCCTCTTCCCCTGCCTCTTCCCACCAGGAGAAGTTGCTCCAGTGCAAGGAACTGCCTTTGACCTCAGGAAGCCAGTGGAGCTTGGAAAACACCTGCAGGAGTTCCGTATCAATGGCTTTGACCACAATTTCTGTCTGAAGGGATCTAAAACAAAACACTTTTGCGCACGGTAGGTCCTTTTCACTTACTGCCTCAGTGGGAAGAAGAGATCCCCCCTCCTGTATGAGCAGCTTTGCCCTGGGCACATCAGTAGCATTTTGCTGCAGGGATGGGATACCACATCCGCTCTTTTCAAAGCTCCCGGTCCACGGAGCAGCTCCACCAAACTTCTCTCCCCCTTCCCCACTGGCCCATTAGCCCTCTGCTCCCACCTGGCAGCCTGTCCCTCTTTGCTCCCTCTCTCCCCATCTGTGCCTGTTCTTTAAGGTCCATTATTTTTTAGAAGGCCTAATTCCTCCTGACTGAAGTCACCTCTGCTTTTCTTGAACTTCTGGTGTGCTTTGAACTTTGTTCACGTGTGATTCGTGTGTGGTCTACTTCCGTGGGAAGTCAGAGGCTGCCCTTCTCCCAGAGCGCCCGGCAGCAGCAGCCTGGCGGCGTGGGCACCTGCGTGCACCCTGCCTCCGTGTCCTGAGCTCCTCGTGCAGTCTCGTCTCTGTGACTGCCCCCCCCCCCCGCCCTAGTGCCAAACACCATGCTTGGCACCAGCAGATAATGTATGTCTGTAGAATAAATGGATTTGAAATAACGTGGACAAAATGATTCAGACTCCAGTGGAAACTTCAAAAGCCCTCTGTCCCTCAGAGGCCCAGGCCCTGCGTTCTTCCTGCTGGAGTCTGCTGTTCTCTTTGCCCACTGCTCACATCTCTCTCTCCACTACACCTCCCTCAAGGAGACTCCTGCCTTCTCTCCACTGTTCAGATCCTGGCCCTCCTCCTCCCAGACATCTTTTCCAGAACCTCTTCATTGAGCATACACTGCTAGGCTGTTTTACCTCTAAGTGGGTGAGACTGAGGCTTTTCTTTATCCATATCCCTTCCACAGCAAGTACCAGGTGGGTGCTCTCAGCCCTGTAGAGGCCTGTCTTTTGTTTGGTTTTTTTGTTTTTGTTTTTAAAAAAGGAAACAGTAAATCTAGCAAAAACTGACAGTTCATATGTTCTCAGAGGAGATCAGACTAAAAAGTGCAGCCTACTCGAGCCGCAGGGAAGGGGGACGGTTTAATTTAGAAAAGCATCTCTTCTCTTTCAAGACATAGCTGATAGGCCAAGCAGAGAGCTCCAGCTCTTTTTTTTTTTTTTCTCTTTTAAAAAGATTTTATTTATTTGACAGTGAGAAGCACAGCCAGAGTGGGAACACAAGCAGGGGGAGTGAGAGAGGGAGAAGCAGGCCTCCCACCGAGCAGGGAGCCCGACGTGGGGCTCGATCCCGGGTCTCCAGGATCATGACCTGAGCCGAAGGCAGTCGCCCAACCAACTGAGCCACCCAGGCGCCCCTCCAGCTCTTTATGAGAAAGAATCTTGGCTTCTTCAGAACCTGAAAACTGTAGTTGCCCCCGACACACACACACACACCACCACCACCACCACCACCACCACCACCCCGCCCCCGCCGGGTTGAGCTTTCCTCACAGAAGCCAAGATCTGGAGGGTCCTCAGAACCCCCTGCTCGCCTCATGCAGGAGGCTGCGAAAATTTCCCATCATGCTCTTCTTACTTTTGTCTCCGTGTCCCTGCTCTGTGGCCCTGGGTCTGATTACTGTCTCAGGGGCTGCTTCCCGGCTTCTCCCTGTGCCTGTGAGCTTTTGCCTCCTGTACCAACGTGGTCTGCCTTACCCCCAGGGTCCGTCATGCCGGCAGCGGGCGGGTGTTGGAGGTGTATACTACCCAGCCTGGGCTCCAGTTCTACACGGGCAACTTCCTGGATGGCACGCTGAAGGGCAAGAGGGGAGCAGTCTATCCCAAGCACTCTGGTTTCTGCCTTGAGACCCAGAACTGGCCTGATGCTGTCAACCAGGTAAAGCTCCAGCCTGGCTTCTCAAGGGTGTTGTGCCCAAGGTCACACTGTATGACAGAGGTCACAACACCCAGGCCTGTGTGATTCAGAGGTCCACGGGAGTTCTCTTCTCCCAGTCACAGTAAGAAAACCTTTAGCCAAGTAACTAACTACCATTTATGTTTTTAATCTATCTTGTGCCTTCAAAACCTTTATTCAGCTTAATGTTGCTCCTTGTCCGTACCTGCTCATCTTCTGCAACCACACTTTCTGCGGTGGGCGGGGAGGGAGAAAGAGAATCCTAAGCAGGCTCCACAAGGGGCTCAATGTCACAGCCCTGGGACCGTGACCTGAGCTGAAATCAAGAGTCAGACGCCTAACCGACTGAGCCACCCAGGTGCCCCTTGCAACCACACTTTTAAAACGATCCCATCTTCTCTTCCTGTTTGCTTACTAATGACTTATTTTTCTAGCTGCCTGGAGTAGTGCTCCTCGAAGCACCAGCTCTGCAGCTTGCTCCTGAATGTAAACTGACACATGGCCTCCTTCATTGGGAAAGTCCTGCTCTAACAATGTGCTCAGTGATGGGGCTCCAGTTCTCTGTCTCATTGCAAACCAATAGTAAAGAGTCGTTACATGGGCAGCTGGTTCGAGAACAGTCCAGAGCCATCCTGAATGGTGAAGGGTGCTGCCGGGCTGGAAGTCTAACCTGTCCTTTTTCCCTTCGCAGCCCCACTTCCCTCCTGCGCTGCTGAGGCCTGGGGAGGAGTATGACCACACCACTTGGTTCAAGTTTTCTGTGGCTTAAGGAAGTGTAAAGAATGTGACCTCTTCCAGGGCCAGGCTGGGAGACCTTCAGCAGACTGTCTCCTGCCCAGAGAGGAGATGAAGATTTAGAGGCTTTCAGAGTGATTCTGTGAATTAAAACCATGTAAAGGGTAGCTTCATAGCAATGAGTCTGAGTATTGATTTCCTCTCCCAGTGACTGGCTCCAGGTCAGGTCTAATGAGCAGTTCTCTCCTCAGTGTAGTTACGAGGACCTACCCACTAATGTCATCCCCTGAGCCCTGGCGCTAGCCCAGAAGAGGTGCCCATGCCACCCTGTTGCTTTCTTCTCTGCTTCTTACCCTTCCTTTCTTTGATCCTTTCTTTGTCCTCCTCTGCCTCCTCAAACCACCTCGCCCCTAGGCAGCATTTGAGCTGTACCATGCTGGCAGAGGGGCCTGAGAAGGCAGGAGATGCCTGAGTGGGGGGCAGAGCTGGGGCTTCCAGAGGGTAAAGGAGCCTCCTAAAAACACACGGGCCAGGAACAATTTTAGCCAGGACTTGACATCGGGTAATGTACATTCAAGTCCCCTTCTTTGCCTCCATCTCAGTCTGCCCAGGCATTCCCGGGACCACTGATGGACAGGCAAAGGGGTGGGGGAAGTCTAAGCTTCCTAGCTTTGGGCTAGCCTTTTTTTCCCAGATCACGTTTATAAGAGGCATGAGTCTGAGTCTGAGTTTAGTGGTCTTTTTTTTTTTAAGATTTTATTTATTTGACAGAGAGAGATCACAAGTAGGCAGAGAGGCAGGCAGAGAGAGAGAAGTAGGCTCCCTGACAAGCAGAGAGCCCAACGAGGGATCGATCCCAGGATCCTGAGATCATGACCTGAGCTGAAGGCAGAGGCTTTAACCCACGGAGCCACCCAGGTGCCCTGAGTTTAGCGGTCTTAAAGATGTCACTTAAAGGGCCAGGTCAAAATATCCAAAAAGAATCTATAATTTTGATTCTCTGTCTTTGAGGTTGAGAAGTCCCACCCCGGCCAAGGCATGGGCAGCCAGCAAGCCACTGGTGACAAGAGCTGTGTTAGTGTGGAGAAAGGCCCTCACCCGCGGGCTGCACGTTGCTCCTGGAGCGAGATGTGTTAGGTAGATGAGGCCAGGGCTCCCCCCTTTCCTGAACAATGGAATTACCAGTTATGGGTTTGGGTTGGTTTAGGTTTTTAAAGGAATGTATCTTATGCTTTTGTATACTAGCAACCAATTGATAAAACCAAAAGCTGCACCTTCATTAGACTCCCCATCTCCTCACTCATCTTTAAAGCTGTCAGACATGTACCTTTGGGAGATGGAGCGAGTATATGGTGTGTTCTGGATTCCACTGTGCTCTCCAGGACAAGCACCAGCATCTTCCCAGAAGAAAGCCACCCAGCTGGCCACCTCTTGAGCTTCCCATACTCCCTCTTTCTTAGCAACAATAAACCAGAAATAGTGTTTTTTTAATTAATTTCATCATGGATTTTCTGGATACCTATTGCGTCCACAGCTCTCTGCTGAATCTTAAGGAATTCAAGAAGTAATGTCCAAGATACAGTGTATTCCCTCAAGGACAGCGGTCTCTCTGGGGAACACAAGACTGATAGTGGCAGTAAGACGATGCAGAATTGCACCACGACAGACCAAACCCCGAGCGCTAACTTTGCTACTGGCATTTATTACATAAGCAAACAATCTAATTTCACTTGGCCTCAATTTTTCTCACCTGTGAGGCAAAGGGATTAGACTTGAAATATCTGGAAGGTAAATCTCTCTTTGCAGAGTTGGAATGAAAACTGGCCACTTAGTTAAATTCTTTTTCCACAGGCCCTCCCTGTGCATGTGATGGAAGGACCTGAGAAGGCGGACAGCAAATGCTTAAGCCAGCCAGAGCGCCGAGCAACAGACGCTGAGGGCCAGGGGCTGTGGTCCTGTTTCTCTTCCCAGTTGGGTCTGAGCGGGCGGTGGAGATCTAACTATATTACTGTTTCAAGTTTCTATCATTCTTCTAGGAGTCTCTGGACAATTCTTTTTTTTTTTTTTTAAAGATTTTATTTATTTGAGAGAGACAGATATTACAGAAGCAGAGGGAAAGAGAGAAGCAGACTCCCCACTGAGCAGGGAGCCCGATGTGGGACTTGATCCCAGGACCCTGATATCAGGACCCGAGCTGAAGGCAGAGGCCTAACTGAGCCACCCAGGCGCCCCAACAATTCTCACACTGTAAACCATCTTGCCAGGATTCTCCTCAATGGCTAATTACCAAGATGAGGACAGCCCTTTCTGCCTCCGCGGTGGCCATGGCACCTGAAAGTTTGTGGCAAAGGGAGGCCAAAACCGGAAGCAAGTTCTGAAGTTTGCCCTTGATTGCACCCACCCTGTAGAATATGAAATCATGGATGCTGCCAATTTTGAGCAGTTTCTTCAAGAGAGAAAGTGAACTGAAAAACTGGAAATCTCGGTGGAGGGGTGGTAAAAAAGCTGGAAATCTCGTGGAAGGGTGGTAACAATTGAAAGGAGCAAAAGCAAGATAATTGTAACTTCTGAGGTGCCTTTTTCCAAAAGGTATTTGAAATATCTCACCAAAAAATATGTGTGGAGAAGAATAATCTCCGCAACTGGTTGCGTGTAGTCGCTAACAGCAAGGAGAGTTATGAAGTACGTTACTTCCAGATTAAACAAGATGAGGAAGAGGAGGATTAAAACCCATTTATCCGGATTATTTTGTATGATTCTTAAATAAAAGTTTGGAACAACAACAAAAAAAGACGAGATTTCTCCTATCATACTCCAAAGTATGATAGGAGAAATTATTTCATCTGACCCATCCTATTTCATCTGACCTGTAATGAGATAGCAAAAGCCTCATTAAAAACAAGAGGTCAGGGTGCCTGGCTGGCTGAGTTGGTTGAGCATTTGCCTTCAGTTCAGGTCAGGTCACGATCCCATGGTCCTGGGAGCCAACCCTACATTGGGCTCTCTGCTCAGCGGGGAGCCTGCATCTCCCTCTCCCTCTATTGTCACACCTGCTTGCTCACTCTCTGAAATAAACAAATAAAATCTTAAACAAAAAAACCCAAGAGGTCACGAGCTGGACAAAATAAGAGTGCCAGGAAGTGGCAGATCTAGAACACAAGCTCTTCAATAAGAAACCTAATGTTAAAAAAAAAAAATACAGCCCAGTGTATGTTCCAGTGGCACTACACTCCAAAAAAAGTTCCAGTTTTTCCTTTCAGAGGGGAAAAATCTAACATTCATAACACACAATATTGGTAAGTGGAGATTTTTTCCTCAATCACCATTAATAGCAATGTAGATTAATACAACTCTTTTAAGAGGGAAATTTGGCAGAATGTATCAACAATATTGGCAAACTTGCAGAACTCATAATGTAGCAAGTCTACTTTAGAAATCTTTTCTACAGAAATACTAGCACAAATCTGTAAACAAACACTGAGACAAGGATGGTCATTGTAATCTAACTGGCAATAATGAAAAATTGGAAACTACTGAACACCCATCAATACAAGAATGGAAAAGTGATAATCCATACAATGGAACACTATTAAAAGACCATTACAAGAGATGAGATCAAATTACACACTATCCTGCTTTTGTAAAATAAGACAAGAATTTACAAATATTTGTAAAGTCCAGAAGGGCTAATTAAGTTATTAATTGTGTTCTCTAGCAAATAGAATTTAGAGGGGAGTTAAGGACATTCACTTCTTACTATTTGATTTGCCAAAGATAAGCATCTTCCTCTTGCAATTAAAAATTTAAGTCTGCAGGGCGCCTGGGTGGCTCAGTTGGTTAAGCAACTGCCTTCAGCTCAGGTCATGATCCTGGAGACACGGGATCGAGTCCCACATCGGGCTCCCTGCTTGGCAGGAAGCCTGCTTCTCCCTCTTACTCCCCCTGCTTGTGTTCCCTCTCTGGCTGTGTTTCTCTCTGTCAAATAAATAAAATCTTAAAAAAAAAATTTTTTTTTTAAGTCTGCAAAATGAGTGGGGGGAAGATTTTAATGATTTTACTTATTTGACAAAGAGAGCGAGAGAGGGAACAGAAGCAGGGGAAATGGGAGAGGGAGAAGCAGGCTTCCCACTGACCAGGAAGCCCAATGTGGGGCTCAATTCCAGGACCCTGAGATCATGACCTGAGCCAAAGGCAGATGCTTAACAACAACAAAAAAAATATTTCAAACTTATAGAAAAGTTGCGGCAATAGTACAAAAAATTTCCA
Organism: Spilogale gracilis; assembly: GCA_004023965.1. Taxonomy (NCBI): domain Eukaryota; kingdom Metazoa; phylum Chordata; class Mammalia; order Carnivora; family Mephitidae; genus Spilogale; species Spilogale gracilis. The sequence continues at coordinate 24,498 of PITA01009295.1, read as the reverse complement.
TACATCCCTCACTCAGAGATCCCATTCAAATTTCACCACCTGTCTCAATGTCCTTCCTAGCAGAAGGGTCCAAACCAGTAGCACAAATTGTACCTAAGTTTCTTCAGTTTCCTTCAATCTGGCACGATTTATCAGTCCTCCCTTGCCTTGACCTTTACGATCTTCTTATTTTTGAGGATTGCAGGAAAGTTACTTTATACAATGTGCCTCCACTGGGATTTGTCTGGTGTTTCTAATATATACTTTAGCCAAGGGGCCTCAGAGATGAAATATTAACCTGACTACAACCTAGCTACCAGTTCAATTGTTCAGTGCAGGGTTCTAATATTCTAGGTGCCAGAAATCATTTAGGAAACCCTAGAGAAGAAAGAAAAGAGTATTTTCTTATTCACAAGGAAACATAACTACAAATTAGTTCCCAATTTAGTAGTTTCCAGGTTTGAGATTACATTTAATCTAATGGGTAATAAATGGGTAATAATTTATTTATTATTATTCCTCAATGGGGAATGCACGGGGGTTCAGGGCATCACCCCCCATGCAGTCAAAACTCCACGTGTAACTTTTTTTTTTTTAAGATTTTATTTATTTATTTGACAGAAACACAGTGATAGAGGAAACACAAGCAGGGGAAGTGAGAGTGGGAGGAGCAGGCTTCCCATGGAGCAGGGAACCCAATGAGGGGCTCGATCCCGGACCTCCAGGATCATGACCTGAGCTGAAGGCAGTCGCTCAACCAACTGAGCCACTCAGGCGCCCCTCCACGTGTAACTTTTGACTCCCCTCAAAACTTAAGGGCTAATAGCCTACTGTTGACCGAAAGCCTTACCAATAACATGAATGGTTGATTAACACTATTTTGCATGTTATGTGTATTACATGTTGTACTCTTACAATAAATAAGCTAGAGTAAAGAAAATGTTATTAAGAGTATCATAAGAGAGGGGTGCCTAGGTGGCTCAGTTGGTTAAGCGACTGCCTTTGGCTCAGGTCATGATCCCAGAGACCGGGGATCAAGTCCCACATCGGGCTCCCTGCTCAGCGGGAAGCCTGCTTCTCCCTCTCTCACTCCCCCTGCTTGTGTTCCCTCTCTGGCTGTTTCTCTCTGTCAAATAAATAAAAATCTAAAAAAAAAAAAAAAGTATAAGAGAAAACACATATATGGTACTGGGCCGTAAAAAAGCCTACAGATGTACGGACTTGTGCAGTTCAAATCACTGTGTTCAAAGGTCAACTATACTTTGTTTTCCTCTGCTCTAAAGAATTGTCTTTAAAAATAAATAAGGGGCGCCTGGGTGGCTCAGTTGGTTAAGCGACTGCTTTCGGCTCAGGTCATGATCCCGGAGACCCGAGATCGAGCCCCACATCAGGCTTCCTGCTCAGCGGGAAGCCTGCTTCTCCCTCTCTCAGTCCCTCTGCTTGTGTTCCCTCTCTGGCTCTGTTTCTCTCTGTCAAATAAATAAATAAAATCTTTAAAAAAAAA
>PITA01009295.1:0-22915 GCA_004023965.1 Spilogale gracilis | reverse complement strand
TAAATAAATAAATAAATAAAAATAAATAAAATAGGGCACCTGGGTGGCTCAGTCGGTTAAGCATCTGCTTTTAGTTCAGGTCGTGATCCCAGAGTCCTGGCATCGAGTCCCACAGCGCCTCCCTGCTCAGTGAGGAGCCTGCTTCTCCCTCTACCTCTGCTGCTCCCCCTGCTTATGTCTGTCAAATAAATAAGATTCTTTAAAAATCAGAAAGTAATTACAAAGAAAAAATAAAATAGTAACATATTCCACTCATTAAAAAATAGTAATACAAAAATTAAAAATGGGGCACCTGGGTGGCTCAGTTGGTTAAGCGACTGCCTTCGGCTCAGGTCATGATCCCGGAGACCCGGGATCGAGCCCCACATCGGACTTCCTGCTTGACGGGAAGCCTGCTTCTCCCTCTCTCGCTCCCCCTGCTTGTGTTCCCTCTCTGGCTGTGTTTCTGTCAAATAAATAAAATCTTAAAAAAAAAAAAAATTAAAAATAAGAGGGTACCTGGATGGCTCAGCCAGTTAGGCATCTGACTCTTGATTTTGGTTTCAGGTCATGATCTCAGGGTCATGGGATCGAGTCCCACATCAGCTCCTCACTTAGCACAGAATCTGTTTATCCCTTTCCTACTCCTCTGCCAGTGTGCATGCTCTCTCTATAAGTAAATATATCTTGAACAAAAATAAATACAAAGAGCTACTTAGCCTCAGTAAGGATATGCACCTTTAGGGCAGCTAGAGGAAGATACTGATAATTGTGTTTATGAAAGACAACAGAAAGGTTATGTCAAGCAAAATCTAGTAAGTAAAATTTTAGAGAAATTGATCTTTTGTGGTGGCAGCAGATCTATCCCTTTTAATAAAATACACACATAAAAGAGAAGTTTATCTGCCTGAGAAAAGACCTTCTATATACTTATGAGACTACATGTAAACTACATGTAGTTGTAGAGTGTGACAACATGTGAGCTTAATTATGGCATTTTATGATGAACTCACTGAAGGTGTCAGCACAAAACAAATCTACAGTCTAATAACAGGACGATTTTAGTTCATATGAGATGGTGAAGACAAACGTGGTATTCAATATGAAAAACACCACACAACCCCATTTATTAAAGCCTTGTTGAAAATGCAAATATCCATTAAAGTGCAACACAACTTACCCGACCCCCACAAGAATAAGACTCTAGGCCTCCAGGAGTCCATGCCTTCTTTACCATACATCTCTACCCACAACCAGACTAATGCTATTATTCTGACTTCTGACCCTTCACAGTTAAGCCTATCACTGATTTTAGTTCAATTATCTATGGATTCCTGTTTTAAATTCTTAGAAGGTAAGATTCCTTGGGACGCCTGGGTGGCTCAGTTGGTTAAGCGACTGCCTTCAGCTCGGGTCATGATCCCGGAGACCCGGGATTGAGTCCCACATCGGGCTCCCTACTCGGCGGGAAGCCTGCTTCTCCCTCTCTCACTCCCCCTGCTTGTGTTCCTTCTCTGGCTGTGTTGTTTCTCCCTGTCAAATAAATAAAACCTTTAAAAAAAAAGAAAAAAAAAGGTAAGATTCCCAAACATTTTGCCTAACAAGGTAAGATGTAATACTACACAACTGCACAAACACTATTGGCATACTGTGGATGTGAACTATTGTGATCATTAGGGAACCAATAACTATCCAGTCTCAAAGGACTAGAGGAAATTAGTGTCAATTAATACAAGGACAGTTTGTGAAAAGTAGACTGTGGGAAAAATACAGAACTACCAGCAGAAGACAGAAGGGAAACATGGCACATACATTCTGTTCCCTAGCCAGTTCCCATCATCAGTCATAACCATTTTAAACAATTGGATCACTGGTTTGCAGTGGCTATTTAGATAGTTTTGGTAGGAGTGCCATCTTTTCCAATTCAGGCATTATCTCTTTCAAGTTTCAACTTCTCTAATTACTTAAATCATAATTCAAGTCTCAGATGCTTTGGATGGCATTTCCAGCTATAGGTAAGGAAGGTGGCCAGCAAATCCTTTCCCCAAAAAAGCAACAATAATGCTGAAAAAAAAAATTGACCAAACAAATTTGCTGCTCTAGAAACTGGCCAAAACCATACAACAATCTGAGATGTGTTTATGTTTGGAAAACTGCAGACTTTGTGTAGGAACAGTGAGAGACTGGCATGCTTGCCTGGAACTGCTCCCACTCCCCTCCTTCCCCAACTGAGGTGCCTTTCTCCAAAAGGTATCTGAAATATCTTACCAAAAAAATACTTGAAGAATAATCATCTATGTGATTGGTTACAAATAGCTGCTAACAGCGAAGACAGTTACAAATTGCACTACTTCCAGATTAACCAGGATGAGAAAGAGGAGGATTAAAACTCATTTACCTGGAATATTTTGTATGAATTCTTGAATAAAACTTGAGAACCAAAAAAACAACAAAATAAACAGGAAGCAAAAAAATATTTCAAAAAATGATGGCAAAAACCCTCAAATTTGATAAAAACCATTAATCGATACAAACAAGAAACTCAAGTAACTCCAAGAGGATAAATACAAAAAGGTTCCCACCGAGATACATAATATTTAAACTGCTGAATGCCAAAAAAACAAACAGAAAATTTGAAAGCAAGAAAAAAATGACTCGTCACTACAGGGGACCACCAATACAATTAACTTCTGACTTTCCATCTAAAACAGTGTTCAGGAGGCAGCAAAATAACATAGTTAAAGTGCTTAAAAACCAAGGTTTTTGTATCATCCAAAACTACTATTCAAAAGCAAAGATGAAACAAAAACATTCCCAGATAAAGAGAAAATTCACTGCTAGCCGACCTGCCTTACCAGAAATACTAGAGAAAGTCCTTCACGCTAAAAGGAAACTAAGATGGCAACATGAATCCTTGGAAAGAAATGAAGACTATTGGACATGGTAAATATATTGGTAACCAAAAGGGTCTGTGTATTTTCTCAGCTATTCTTTAAAAAACAAGACTGTAGAAGTGCCTGGGTGGCTCAGTTGGTTAAGCCACTGCTTTTGGCTCAAGTCATGATCCCGGAGACCTGGGATCGAGCCCCATGTTCCTGCACGGCGGGAAGCCTGCTTCTCCCTCTCTCAGTCCCCCTGCTTGTGTTCCCTCTCTAGCTGTGTTTCTGTCAGATAAATAAAATCTTTAAAAAAAAAAAAAAAAAGACTGTATAAAGCAAAAATTATGACACTGTATCACTGAGTTTATAATACATACACAGCTCACCAGAGGGAAATCCAGGAAAGGGAAATACACTGGAGCAAAATGTCTGTACTTTACCAGAATATCTCAAGTAGACTGTGCAAAATGAAAATATAACAACTGAGGAAATAAGTCACAGATACAGTAAAAAATAAAATCAAGAGGAATCAAAATGATGGACTAGAAAAGCATTTAATACAAAAGAAGGCAGTGTGTAAAAGATGAAGAGGGGGAAAAAAGACAGGAAACATAGAAAACAATAAAATGGGAAATACAAAACAAAAAAGCGATTGTAAATCCAACGCTATCAATAATTGTATTAACTGTAGATGACTTAAATACCCCAGAGGCAGAGTCTTGTCAGACTGAATTTAAAGAGCAAAACATAGCAACTAACTATATGCACCAATAGGCTCTAAGTAAGTGGATGGAAAAGATGTGCCATACTGAACAGTCATCAGTAGAGAGCTGGAGCGGTGCCTGGGTGGCTCGGTTGGTTGGGCATCTGCCTTCAGCTCAGGTCATGATCCTGGTGTCCTGGGATGGAGCCCTGCATCAGGATCCCTGCTCAGCAGGGAGTCTGCTTCTCCCTCTCCTTCTGCCTGCCACTCCACTCCCCCTGCTTGTGCTCTTTCTGTATCAAATAAATAAAATCTTAAAAAAACATACACAAAAGAACAGAGGAGAAAAGCTGGAGTGTCTATATTACTATCAGACAAAATAGACTTTAAAACAAGAAATATTGAGGGACGCCTGGGTGGCTCAGTTGGTTAAGCAACTGCCTTCGGCTCAGATCATGATCCCGAAGACCCGGAATCGAGTCCCTCATCGGGCTCCCTGCTCGGCGGGAAGCCTGCTTCTCCCTCTCTCACTCCCCCTGATTGTGTTCCCTCTCTAGCTCTGTTTCTCTCTGTCAAATAAATAAAATCTTAAAAAAAAAAAAAAAAAAAAACAAGAAATATTGAAAAAAAATAGAACAAGAAATACTTGAAGAGACAAAAATATTTTATAATAAAAGCATCATCACATCAGAAAGATATATGTATGCAGCTAGAAGAGCCACAGATGCTTTGAAGCAATGACTGTGACCATCAGCCATGCCTGGAGCTGCCTTAGTGTTGTTGGGTAAAACCAATAGTTCTAGTAAATACTGCTTCAAATTCCCTGAATAGAACATTAACTTTCTTTTAGATGAATATTCTTCTCTGAGCACTCTAACCTCTGCTGGTATTTATATAAGCTAAAATGCAGGTTTTTTTGTGTTTTTTTAAAGATTTTATTTATTTGACAGAGAGAAACACACAAGCCACGGGAGTGAGAGAGGGAGAAGCAGGCCTCTCGCTGAGCAGGCAGCCCAATGCGGGGCTTGATCCGGGGTCTCCGGGATCGTGACCTGAGCCAAAGGCAGAGGCCCAACCACTGAGCCACCCAGGCACCCCTAAAATGCAGTTTCTACCAGTTTCATAGGAAGGTTCCATTCCAGCATAAGGTCATTTATTCAGAGAAAGGATCAGAGAAACATAAAGGATACATATTTAAACCTTCCTTTGAATCACAGGAATATTGCAAACATTTTTTTTTTTTAAAGATTTTATTTATTTGACAGAGAGAAACACAGCCAGAGAGGGCACACAAGCAAGGGGAGTGAGAGAGGGAGAAGCAGGCTTCCCGCCAAGCAGGGAGCCCGATGTGGGGCTTGATCCCGGGGTCTCCGGGATCATGACCTGAGCCGAAGGCAGTTGCTTAACCAACTGAGCCACCCAGGCACCCCAAGTATTGCAATCTTTATTATTATTTTAGCAATAAGCTAAGCCAATCTGTCTAGGAACTTAGTGAACTAGGACTGGGGCATCATTAGCGCCAACAGCAATAGTTTCCTATTGTGGTTATATATTAGAATCACCAGAAGATTTTTTTTTATTTTTTAAAATATTTTATGTGTTTATCTGAGAGAGAGCGCATGCGCGAGTGAGTGAATGAGCATAAACAGGAAGAGCTAGAGACGGAGAGGGAAAAGTAGGCTCCCCATTGAGCAGGGAGCCCAATGCGGGGCTTGACCCTGAGACCCTGGGATCATGACCTGAACCAAAAGCAGGCACTTAACTGAGCCACCGGGGTGCCCCAGGAAGATTTTTAGAATATTAATGCTCAGCCATCACTTTCCGCAATTAAGACTTCACTGAATGTTTCTAAGGCTTCTGGGTGATCCTAATATGTAAGTAGGGAGGAGAACCACCACCCTAGAGTAAAAGCTTTCACTCATTTTTAAGTGTATAAATGTTTAGCTAGAATTTTCTCCCCAGCTTCATGAACCACCTCCTAGAGAACGAGTCACAGGGAAACAATCTTCCCAGACCCAAAGTATGTCTTGGTAAGGCTGTTGCCACCTTACCAGTAATGGCACCTAAGATCTTCAGAAAAAATTCTACTGAAGACTGTGAACAGTTGAGGTAAACAAATAAGCCCTGGCTGCATTCCAATAAAACTTTATGAATACTCCAATTTGAATCTCACATAATTTTCATGTCATTAAGTATTACTACACTTCTAATTTTTTTCAACCACATAAAAATGTAGAACCTATCTTAGCTCATTAGCTGTATGAAAAGAGCACTGAGCCAGATCTGGACTGTGGGCCATAATTTCCTAAATCCTGGTCTGAATAAATAGCCTGTACTCTGAAAGAATATAAACATTAAAGCATAGTATAGCCATCCTTAATTAAAGAAAACAGTATGTTCTTTTTTTTTTTTTTTTTTTTTAAGATTTATTTGACAGAGAGAAACACAGCCAGAGAGGGAACACAAGCAGGGGGAGTGAGAGAGGGAGAAGCAGGCTTCCCGCCAAGCATGGAGCCCGATGTGGGACTCAATCCCGGGTCTCCGGGATCATGACCTGAGCCGAAGGCAGTAGCTCAACCAACTGAGCCACCCAGGCGCCCCAAGAAAACAGTATGTTCTTATAGGAACCCAGGAACTCTGGGTCGTTTTGACAATGACTGAGATAAACTGGCCCATCTACCTTTACCTCTCTCTATATATTTTCTATATATTACAGTCAGATTTTTTATTCTTGGCATTGAATAGATTCATTTTCTAGAATCCAGATTTCTTGGTGACATGCTACAACCCAAAACAAAAATGAACAGGGTCTCCCTATAGGATCACATTCAGCCACCTGCAAGCTTTGGTTACCGAGAACCACCCAGGAAAATATGCACAACTGGCCAGGATTACAGAATATAACCTTAGGCAGCTGACAGTCATGTGAAATGGCTGCTGTTGGTCCAGTGACGTTACATTTCTTACATGGGATAGGGGGACTCCTCTGGGTTCACCAGCTCTTGGGGTGGTAGGTAAGTCTCCACCTTTCTCTGTAGAGAACTTGCTGCACAAAAATTTTCCACACCCTTTCTGAGCAGAACTCTTGCTGGAGTTTAAACCCAAATGAGAAAAAACTATAGTATGGTTGCAGAGTAGAGCTGGACACTGTAAACAGCAGCCTATGGATCCAGATCCCCTGCAGGCAGATCAGAGTCAGCCTTAGAGGTGGCTAAAAGGAAACATGAACTTTTAACTGAAATGGTGAATATAAAAGGTCTCAGACAAGAGAGGAGGTTCCAGTTTTATATGCTTGGTTTAGCAGATTAGAATTCATCCATTCATCAATTAACTTTTCCTTCATCAAACACTTAAGTACTAGGCAAAGAAGAAATGGAATAAGGCCTGGTACATGCTTTTGGCAGCATACCTGCAGAGAAGTAAATAGGCAATTATAGTGTAGACAGGAATCCGACTATAGGAGCTCATGGTGTTGACAGCAAGGAACATAAACCAAACTGCGTATGTGGAAACTTTCCAGAATAGGGGCAAAATATGCATTCTACCACAATTAAAACAGACAAACTATGCCGAGACACCGTTTTCCAACACAAGATTGGTAAAATTAACAAGTGATAACCCACCATGTGGTTACACAAAAACACAAAGCATACCACATAGGCAATCATACAGAGAAAGAGACACTCATATACCTATCACCAGGGCAAACTAACGATATCTAGCAAAAATATAAATGCACATATCCTTTGACCCAGCAATTCAACTTCTAGGGATTATCCAAAATATGCAAGATACATGCAATGTATTGTACAAGGGATTCACTACAGCATTGTTACACAGTAATTAGAAACAACCCTTGGGGGCACCTGGGTCGCTCAGTTGGTTAAGTGGCTGCCTTTGGCTCAGGTTATGATCTCAGGGGTCTGGGACTGAGTCTCGCATCCGGCTCCCTGCTAGGCGCGGAGTCGGCTTTTCCCTCTCCCTGCTGCTCTGCTTACTTGTACTCTGTCAAATAAATAAATTTAAAAAAGAAACAGCCCTCATATCAGGTGATTCAATTCCTGTTACCCTTTGCTCAAAAATGCTCCATGGAAAAGAGTCTCCTCTCTAACACATACAAGGTCCTGTATGATCTGTATCCTACAGCCCTCCCCCTTCCCGTGCCATCTCTTCCCGTTCTCCTCTCTGTTCATATCATAGTGGCCTTCTTACCCAGCTCAAACCACTTCAGGACCTTCACCCTTACTATTTTTACTGCCCAGAGCTGATGTACCTTACTCCCTTCCCTTGCGCAATTGTCACCACCAGAGGCCTCCCTTAGACACCCTCTACCCAACACCAACCAACCGCCTCTCTCTTCCCCAGCTTCAGTTGTGCAAATATGTTATTACCCACCTGTTTGTTCATTTGTCTCTCCAGACCTTAAGCTCCATGAAGACAGACTTTGTTCACCTGTTTTCCAAGGCTAGCAGTACCTGGCACATTGAAGGGGCACAAAAGTTAACTGCATAAATGATACAATATCTAGGAACTAAATATAACTAAATAGAATACAACATAAAAAGGTGAGTGCTATTTTTACCCACATGAAAGGACTCCAAAATGTTGAGAAAAACAAGGTGTACCTATTTTGTGTTAAAGGGAAAAAGGAATAAATACCGTGTATATTTGCTCAGGCTATATAATTGGTAACAATGGTTACCTTTGGGGAGAGAATTGTGCTGCTCAGTCAGGAGTAGGGAGCCTTCTTACTGCATTCACCTTGAATATATATTACCAAGTCAAAAAATGAGATAAAATGGAAAATTAGTTGGGTCAGTGGCCTATGGGAAAAGGAAAAGCACTAGATCCAAGCACTGGCCTTGAGAGTATTTAACAGTTAATTGGCTACTGCATTCCACAGTATCCAGCATCTTTTCCTTATTAAGTCTGGAAAGAAAATAGCTAAGTGATTAGCAATGGTATAATCTACAATGGGTAGAATCATAGGTTGTACTTTCTGATTTTCCTATATGGTTTTGTTTTAAAGGAGTAAGATGCTTTAATGACTAGAAAAGTGAAGGCTTTGAAACAGTATGTAGGATTCAAATGTTTCCTACCTCCTAATAGGGTAATAGTACAGTATTAATCTTTTGAACCCATTTCCTCTTTTGTGAGATGGGATTAACATTATTCTGTTGTGGGGATTGACAAAATGTCCTTTCCTATTTTTACTAGAATGGTAACGGGAAACCTGTAGGTATGGGAAAAAATAACCTGTCAGGCTTTAAAGCTGTCTGCTGGTGCTTCCCTGCCACTCTCCCTTCAAGACTTAATGTTCTGGATACAACAGCTTTATTACTACCCTACCATAAACCTAGGCATCTTCACCCTGTTTTTTTTGGCTTGTCACTGGGTTTTCACTACCCTCCAAAAGCCAGGCCCCTAGTATGTTTTGACCTTTCTTTCTTTCCAGCTATGCAATTATAATTACATCTTCTAGGTTGTATATATAGCCCTCCCTTCCAAAGGCCTCCAAACAACAGTTGCTCAAGAAGAGCCTGACCTAATGAATTCTTTGCTATTACTCTTCACTGTAATTGCTCTTTACCAAGCTGTTTTAGAGCTTCCTCAATATTATCCTGGAAATGAGTACTCCTTTAGACTTCCAAGATAGGCTACACAAAGATGAGAATCACAATCCTACACCACCATTAATTTAATCAACCAAGTCTCAGGTGATGGTGTTTCCAAACTCCCTCTGGTTTCCTTCATCCTCAGGAGGGAACATGACAGGTGGTAGGACCTCTTCCTCTTGATACTTAGCCTAGCTCCAAGTCCAAAGGAAAACTACCACTGTGAAATCAAGGGTATGCATTACCTACCTCTCAACACCTCTCTGTAGGTCAGAGGATCAAAATAAGATTCTATGCCCAAAGTACTGTGTCTAATGTGTCCAATTAGCTACCAAGTAGTGCCAGGTCTAAAATTTAGAAGGAATGAGCCTAAACTAGCACTTATCAAGTCAGTTACAGAAATTTACATCTGAAACTGTAAATAAAAGTACACTGCATCCAAGTGTTATCATTTTAAGTTGTATACTAATCACAGAAATGGTTGCTGTCAAGCATGTGAAAGGTTCTAGGCCTAGATACCCAGCATTCCCTTTCCCATTAAGGGCAAACTTTCTGTGCTTATTTCTTAAATGTTTGCCCCTGACGCCTCCTCATCCTTTTCATCCTTTTGTACTAATCTCTAGGATGCTGCTAGTAATCCATCCCAAAGCTGCAGGTGATTCCTACTCTTGGCTCCGAACTCCCACTTCCAAAAATTGATATCAGGATTGTTTGTTCTCTGCAGATTTATTAAATGAACTTATCTTTATATAATACAGAACAATATAAACGCTAACCAAGTGCAACAAATAAGCCTGCCAATTATACACAAAGCTTTACACCATTATAATTCAGCCAGTTGTCAAAATTCTGGAAACAAAGCATCCAATCTTTCAACGCACTAGTAATCAGACCAAATAAATTTAATGCAGACCAGTATTCCCCCTTTTTGCACCAATGCTAGTGAATACCTGGTAAAAGCTTGACCAGAAAACTCAAAATTAACTATTACTGCCCTACTAAAGTCTCAATAAAGAATCTACAGGCTATTCTAAGATCTACCAGATGCTACCAAAACAACTACAGAAGGTGTTGCTAAATGTAGGTGAGATTTACAAAACTGCTTTAGTCTCATTAACATTTCTGATTGACATCTTTTTTTTTTTCTTCTGATTGACATCTTTAATTACATTCACACCAGCCTGGCAAAATAAGGTGTTGGTAGTCAGGAACTGAAAAACCTAGATTGGGAATTCACAGATCTCTGCTCAGAATAAGGTATTCCATTTTAAGAGATTATCTGGACTGGAAAATTTTGCAAAGCTGGTTTACATGAAGATCTTTTGTCCCAAATTCAGAAAATTCCTCAAACATGCAAAAGTTGTGGTATAAAACTAAAACATTGGGTAGAACTTACTAAAATCAGGAGTTCTAATTTGACACCATCCCATCTAATAGCCTAAAAACTCAGTTACTAAACTAAATGGCCTTCGGAATCAGTAGTCCCTCTAGGCTGACAAACTAAGATCATCAGAGCTTGATTATCTAACACCAATCCAAAAGATTAATGTAGGGACTTGTCAGATATAATACTTACGCTATCAAGGGGGCTTGAGTTATCTTACCCAAAGCTCTAAGGGTAAAAAGGAATTTTCAAAGTGTATGTATACCACAGCTAATGATGTTCACGACTCAAAAATCTCCATTAAACTCTGAAATGTAGGTCTGTATGAATATGGTTAATATCAAGATTTACCCCTGAAGCTTAACAAACTGAGTATTAATATTGAACACAAATCAAAAATCTCTAGTTAGAAACATTTTATTTAAATGTGCCAAATAAAAACCCACATTTTCAGACCATAGGATGTTAATACATTCAACAAAAATTTATATTATCTTACTGCTGTGAAATTTACAGAATAATCCAGATCCATTTTGATTAGATGGTTGAAATACCCTTCCTAGGTTACACTTTTGACACCACAAATCCCTTATAATAATGTAAACAAAATAACTTTTCCCTAAAAGGTGAACTTGAGAACTTCAGTCCACTCTTTCAGGACTTGCACTTCTTCGCGGACTTCCTGATGGGGAACGACTAAAAAGAAAAACATTAAGTTCGGCACTGATTAGTATTTACTGAAATTTATTCTTCTCATGTACATGTCAGGGCAAAACTCAATTTCAATAAACTCAAAGGTGGCCAAAGGCACTATATAGTAGAAAACTAAAACCGAAAGATTTACATACAAATCCTTTGTCCCTGCTTAAGATTAGGCTTAATAGCGTCCTTGCTACAATTACAAGACAACTATTTGAATTCTGGAAGGTTTTGATCATTAAGTAGTAAGTAATAAGCAAGATAATGCTTTAGCTGTAAGATTTCAACATAAACATTTTTCCTTCCTGTGGGTACTTCATTTACCTATAATCCCATGTGGAGGAAAAAACCAGTTTCTTAACATGAAGTTACGCAGTTAAAGGTTCATAGCACTAAACATCTTAATAATCATCCTAGCACTCTGTAACTAAATTTGCACCAAAAATACAAGATAGTGTTGAAGTGAGAAAAGCAATCACCTAAGAAACTTAGTATCTAGTAATATATATAGCACCAATTCTCCAAAGAGCTCAAAGCCTGCAAAAGTAAGCAGTAAGCAAAATAAATTCTGCAGAGGCCACACTTGACAGTTAAGATTTGGCAACAAATTATTTAGCTTACCTTCTTTTTGGAGATGGAGATCTGGACTTTGATCGGCTGTCAAAACATGAGAAATTCTATTAAGAAAAAGTATTAACCAATCCCTTTCTTATAATCACAGTATCATGAAATGAACCCCTATGTTGCCCTGAGCTTAAAATTAAAAGGTCAGGCTGAGGTTAAACTGAAAAAGAGCCTAACAGTTTTTGCAAACAAAAGCCAATATTCAACAACTGTTCTTCATGAGTGAACTGCTTCACTATATCACAATCTTTACACCCTGCTTTAAGTACAATTATCTCAGAATGCTGCTCTGTGCACCCATCAGTTGTAATAAGGCCTCTTCATGTAACCCCAAAACCAGAAACTTCTTTCTCACTAAAGCTTGATATTTCCTTGTCTAGTAAGTCAGCCATAATAGGCCATGTATAAATGAAGTTCTAAAGTTTTGTTTCCTAGTAAGGTACTGTGTTCCACTAACACCTAGGCTTAAAGTTAGCACCTTAAATTTCAACAAAACACTTTGAACTCTTTGGATATTGGTGCCATATAACTAGAAGAGCATTAATCAGATTTTTACCCTACCTGCTTCTTGGTCGTGAAAGAGACCTGGATCTTGATCTTGACCTCGACCGTGATCTTATTAAAAAGAGAAACAATTATACCAATTAGTTCATAGAACAATCTTTATAAACACCTACTGAGCACTATATTAGGTAAACTAAGAATACAGAAACTAAAATTAGGCAAAACACAGGGAGCCTGGCTGACTCAGTGGGTTCAGAGTGCAACTCTTGATCTCAGGGATTAGGAGTGTGAAGATTACTTTTAAAAAGAAGGTTTTTTTTTAGGGGTACCTGGGTGGCTCAGTTGTTGAGCATCTGCCTTCAACTCAGGTCGGATTCCTGGGATTGAGCCCCACCATCGGGCTCCCTTCTTAGCGGGAAGCCTGCTTCTCCCTCTCTCTCACTCTAGCTGTGTTCCCTCTCTAGCTGTGTTTCTGTCAAATAAATAAAATCTTAAAAAAAAAACAAAAACAAAAACAAAAAAAACCACAAAAAACTAAGCAAGACACAACTCTTTCATTGTATTGGTCTAAGACTGGGACGAATGACACTTTCAATAACCTCTGATATCAAAATGAAGAACCACCACTTAAACTATTTGGTTCTATCATACTCAGTGAGCTGGGTTGATTGTCACAGCTCCTGTACAGAGGTATGACATTCTTAAAGAGTATACAGTATCAAAGAGAAATTTAAAAAAATGTTTTCATAAACCAAACTTTTAAAAGAATCAAAGCAATACCACATAGACTAAGCGGAGACTTCAATTCTTCTGGCGAAAAGCTCAGGATAAAGTCACAACTGGCTCCTAAGACTTTTATTAGATCATCAAACTTTCATGATTCAGGACCAACCTACCTGTCATACAAACTAAATCTGGCTTTAAAATACACACACTGGGGTCCTGCAATCAAATGCATTTATAGGATTCCAGAACTTTCTCAAGTGGACTAAGTTTAGAATCCCTGCATTTAGAGATTTTGTGCTATTAACAGTAGTTAATTCCCAGTGGCATTCCCTACTAGTGACTCAACTGAAGTATTGTCAACTCATTTTCTAGAATCTTACCCACTTCTATGACCTTTAAAGGACTTCTATAGAGTTTAAAAAAAAAAAAAAAAAAAGGTTCTTAGTTTGATTTTTAACTTACATTTCAGTGTGTCCCTGATTACAAACAGGCCACATCCACTCATATATACACTACTAAACTTCCCACAGTCTCAAGTACCCCCCTATCATTCCAAAAGGGAGAAATTTATGTTTCAACTTACTTCTAAATCTCTTCCTTGTTCTAATGGGCCTCCTTATCAGAGATCAAGCAACTATCACCTTTGAGAGGTAGGATCATTTACCTAAATAGACATAATCTGACTCCAGAATTCAGCAACATGTCTACCCAGATTGCTCACTGAATGACTTGAGGAACTGTGCTTTGGACCATCCTCTACTATGGCCTCTCCAACAACCCTTTAAGAAATCTGTTTGGGCTCTTCTTTAGCTGTACAAATATGGCAATATCCATTTATAGCTCATGTATAAATGCAACTTTTAGGTCTGCCTAGTATTTTCTGAAGCAATCCATTTCAATTATGTCTTTAAGACACTCATTAACTGTCTTAAAGTGCAGTCATTAAGACGTGACAATCCAAATACAAATAAGGGAAAAAAAGTGTTACATACTGGAAATACCTCGATCCTTTTATAGAACCAGACCTAGATCGTCTGAGTGAAGCTGATCTTGATCTACGAAGAGACACTGATCTCGATCGTCGTGGAGATGCTGATCTCGACCTAAAAAATGAATCAAAGCTTAGGCTTTACGTCCAATTAAAGTTTATCACTTGGTAAAATTTGGTATTAAGTAATACTTCTCACCTCCTTCCCCTGCTCCTGCTTCGTGAGCGAGAGTATCGCCTACCCCTGGATCTCGAATGTGATCTAGACCGTGACCTAATTTTTAAGTTAGAAAAACACAAAATGTTAGATGGTAACTCGTTTTTAGAGTTTGTGTGCCTCTGCTGAAATCAAATCTCAAAACTATTTAAATTTAGGTCTCATTTGGAAATAAACTCTGGGCCTATTATTATTATTATTATTATTATTTTTACTACCTAAAAAAAGATTTGTTAAAAGTTGAATTACATCTTAGAATTACATAATATAAAACACCATAATGTGTATTTAAAATAAACCTTGCAAGTTTGCAGGTCGACCCTCTTTGGCCCATGGTCTAGTAGATCTAGACGATCTAGAAGTATCTATAGCCGATCGCTGCATCTAGATGTTTTCTTCAATCTAACGACGATCAAACTGACAGCCAAATGAGCCAGGTGAGGCTTGATTGACGCAAGAAGATTTTTCTAGTTGGGAATGTGGTCAATCTGGTGTTCCTCTTTCTAAACCGGAGGGGGCCCCAATTGTAAGCCAAATTTACTGTTACGGCGATCACCGTCTCAAATTTTCTGCCCTTTAAAGAATAAGGTGAAGCTAGGTGTAGATGACTCGAGGGGATCTGGCCTCTTATGCTGATCACCTCAAGGTCTAGGAGGATCTTAATTGTCGGATTTGCAAGGCGCCTCAGCATATCATAAGGCTCGTGACATTCTGAATCAAGGCGACTGACTCAAACGAAGAAACCTGAAAGGTTTTGACCAGGTTGATTATTAATATATTAACATTTATTTAATTAAACAAAAATTGTAAAATACACCTGTACAATTAACATTCAAGATTATAGAAAAATACTAGTTTCTGCCTTGCTATTAAAAAAATTACTTGATTAACCAATACACCAACCGTTCCTTTATTAAAATAAATACCTGCTTCGCCGCCGGCGGCTATAACGATGACAATCATAAGCATAATGTCCCTTTTCGCCACACTCATAGCATCTATCATTGGGATCAAAGGGACGTCGGGCGGGTGGTCTATCAAAACGAGATCTCCGGGGCATGCCTGTTGATAACTCAACTCTCACTCGGGAACCACAAATCACTCTATAAAAGAAAATCAATGAAATTCTAATGCTACAAGAATAAAGTTCTAGATTAGAACTTTCCAACTATTCTTTTCCCTCACAAACTTCGGCTATCTTTATAAACCCTTCCACCACTGCGCCCTCTTCATGTATCTTAAACACACAGTTATGATTAGCTAGTCTCCTATGACTACAGAATCCAAGCTTATCACCTAGCTCATTACCCAGCCCAAGAAAATATTCTAATAAACGTCAATTTCATAAAAAACACCTTACTTACTTCCCATCCAGGCCTCGCACTGCATCTTCTGCATCTCTAGGATCTTCAAATTCCACAAAGGCAAATCCTGGAGGATTTCTCGCAATCCACACAGTTCTTAGGGGACCATAATAACTGAAAGCCCTTTCTAACTCTCCTTTGCCGGCACCGGTTCCCAGATTACCAACATACACCTTGGTTTCTGTTTAAAAATGCAAATAGAACAATGCATGTTATGCAAAATTTTGCCTAAGTTTGAGTGAATCCTGTGCCCCAAACAGACCATCCTTAAGAATGTGCGAAGCACGTTTAACGCTTTATCAAAGATTTAATTTAGCCTTAAAACCAACAAAGCCCATTACATTTTGAAAAGCTAAGCACATGACAAAGATCTTTACGTTCTAATAGAGAAACGACCTCCAAAACAGAAGTACAGACACGTGGTAGGATATTCCGAGGCGTGGGGCGGGCTCCGCCCCGGCCCCGCCCCCGAGTCCCGGCAGCCCCGGGCGCACGGGGAGCGCGCGGGCCGGCAGCGTCGGCAGCGGGCGGGCCCAGGCAGTGGCCGGACCGGGAGCGCGGGGCTGCGCCGGCTCTCGTCCTCCGCTGCAACCGCCCCAGGCGCAGGCTCGCCCAGACTCCAGCTCCCCGCCCCAGGGCCATAAACCGCGCTCGAAAGAGCTAAAAGAGAAAAGAAACCAGCCGCCAGACTAAAAGATTATGTCTCCACTCCCACTCCTCAATTCGATTGTCTGACGAGAATGCGCAGCTCGAAATTGCCACACTTTTTGTTCAGTCTCAAATTCACCCCGGATTTTACGGCTGCCACCAGATCTGTCTGCTAAAGTGGCGGGAAAGCGCCAAGGAAATGCGCCACCATGGTCTTCAATGTGCGCAAAATGGCAGCCGAGAGCGGGGGGGGGGGGTGCAGGCGGGCGGCTCTAAGAAGGGCAATAGGGAAACAGGGATGCTGGGCCTGCCTCGGGCTGTGGTAGGAGATGAAATCGCCCAAGAATGAATACGGAACCCACCACAGACCTGGACCCGCCACCCCCCGGCTGCCTCCGATACCCCGCCCCCGCGGCCTCCGGCTTCATATGGTGTGCGCCGAAGCCGCCATTACGCACGCGGAATAACCGTCCCCCAACCGCCGCGCCAACCCCACGGCCTCGCAATACTCACTACATCCACAGCAACGTCCCTTACCGGGCCCTGGCCTCTTACCTCCTCCATACCGTCCGTAACGCGACATGATGACTGGCCCGCGAGCTCGGCTCTTTTAGCTCGCAGTGACCAGAGAACGAGGAATACAAAAGCTACAAAACCCAGCCACTGACCAACGGTCCCGGCGGCACTACGAGGAAGAGTCTGGGTTCGCGTTTATATATGCGGCGGCTGCGTCTCTCTGCGCATGCGTCACTTCGACGTTCTGCGCGGCACAAAGGAGCTGGGCGGAAACAGTGGAGAAGCGGCGCGGAGGGAACTGAAGAGGCTAAGATTCTGGGAACGGGCGGAGGGATACGTTTCCATGGGAACGCTAGACCGGTCTTATAAACCTGCGGACTTCCCCGCGCGTTCCGTCCCCTTCCCTCCCCTCCTCCTTTTCCTGTACCTTCCTCGTTTTCCTTCTCTTATCCCTCTCCCTTTCCCTTTCCCCCAGTCTAGGGACCCTCAGCTCTAGTAATCTTAATACAGGTACATTAGACCGGCCTTATGAAAGGCTATAAAATTTACTGCTGATGTTGCAGCTGCCGCCGCCTTTCTGCTGAAGGACCTGGCCTAGACTGCTACTCAGTCATCTTTGGGGCTCATCAGAGGTAATCGGGAGTTTGACCAGGGTGAGAACTCCATGAACCCCACCATTCTGACTAATGGTCACTACACTCTGGACCTCAAAAGGAGTGACACCCCCCAGGGACTGCACCGACCCTCCAGCCCCTTCAGAACCAATTTTCACCAACCCCGTTCTTTGGAATGTGGGGGACAAAGGAATAAGGTTTTGTTTCGCTAGTTATAATGTAATTGTGCAAAAACCCTTAAATCGTTAAAGCATTCTAGCTAGTGGCAATTGTGAAATTATTTGCATTTGAAGCACAGTTATTTAAACTTGTGCTTCCTTGCTAGTGCTTTCTGTTTTGTAGTAACACATCTCCCCCACTAATACTTGTAACCTGAGGACTGAGACTTTAAGTTGACTTTGAGTAATAGCCTTGCTGCTCAGCCACTCTATATAAAATAAATGTAAACCTTTTCTTTAGATAGAATCGCTTAAAATTTAGTTTTGATTTTTTAATTTTTACTAAGTATAGTTGACAATGTTATACTAGTTTCACAAGTACAAGGTAGTGTTTCAGTAATTCTTTACATTACTCGATGTTCACCATAAGTGTAGTCACCATCTGTCACCCATACATTACAATATTATTGACTATATTTCCTATGCTATACTTCTCAGTTTTGATTTTATACAATGTATTTGCCAAATAACAAATCTACAAATACGGATTGAACTTCTTTTTCACCAGCCACAAAAAAAAGACATTACACCGTAAATACTTGGAATATAGGAGCTGGAATTGTTGCACATAAAAGATGAAACCCTTAGATATTTGTATCTATGTTTCTCATCTGTAACTTCACATGATGTATATAGGTGTATGATACAGAGTACAGGAGAAAGGAGATTTAGTTGGTGAATGAATATGGATCCTCTCTTGACAATGCTACAAATTCATACATGTTTTTTTCAGATTTATCAAATTATGGAAAGAATACATCCATTGCAAAAAAATTCTAGCAAGAAAACAAGTTCTATAGAATATATATGTTCTTTTTTGTTTGTTTGTTTGTTTAAGATTTTTATGTGTTTATTTGTCAGAGAGCACAAGCAGGGGGAGCCACAGGCAGAGGGAGAACTGAGACCAATGCCGGACTTGATCCCAGGACTCTGGGATCATGACTTGAGCTGAATGCAGACACTTAACCAACTGAGCCACCCAGGCATCCCAGTTCTCCTTTGGCTTTATTGATTTTTGTTTTCCACTTAACTGAATTCTTCTCAAAGGATTAAATGATAAAGATCTTTTTATATACTTCCTGGAAGACAGAGTATCAATTCTGTAAAGGTTCACTAATTTGATTTTCTTCTATTAGAATTTATGGGGGCGTCTGGGTGGCTTGATCTGTTAAGTATTCAACTCTTGATTTTGCCTCAGGTCATGATTTCAGAGTTGTGAGATCAAGCCCAACCTCAGGTTCCGTGCTGGGTGAGAAGCCTGCTTGAGATTCTCTCTCTCTCTCCCTCTATCCCTTCCCCCGCCCTCAAAAGAAAAAGAATTTATGAAAAGTGATGTTGCACAAAGCTTAGGTAACTTATTGAAAGATAGTACTTAGTATATTATTAGGCAATAATAAATTATTAGACAGAGTCTATTGCACTAAAGAGAAGAATGTAATACTGTAAAAAATACAAAAAGAAGTAGTTTTCCAACTCATAACAAACTGTTTTCAAGCACATTAAAGGAAAAGGGGTAAACCCTGACTGGCTTGCCTTCTCTCTCAAAGACAGGTGCTTTGATAAGCTAATTACAGGTTTTTTATCTCTATTACTGGAGGGCCAATTCTAGGCAGGGCTTTGCTGTCCTAGGTACCATGAAAAAACAATAGTTCCACATAGCATTTCCGTACACTATCTACTGACCACTCTTTCATTAAGAACCCATAACCAATGTTTTTCACTAAATGTTAATTCAAATCAGGGAGATATTATTGTACATAGTAATTTTATTCCCAGTGTTTTCTTTTGAAATCAGTTTCAGCCACATAAATTTCTGCCTCTAGTATTGTGAGTTAAATTAAGATCACGTTCCCAGATTCAACTAGAATATAAAAGTTGCTTAATTCAATGAATATTCTAAGATTTCCTAATATGAAATTTTAAGTAACTCTTAATATATGACTTGTTAAATATTATATTACTAGTTTAGGAGAGGGTGGGTTAATTCTTAATCCTTTTACAGCAGCTTTCAAAATTCATCTGCATTTCCTAGATGTTTTTCCAGAGAAGCATTAAAGAAGAATTTCACTCTTAGTTTCTTCTCCATTTTAGTTTCACTTTTAAATGACTGTCACTATTTTAGCTTGTATATGAATACCTTAAAACAAAAACAAATTTAGACCTTTTGCACATGTATCTATTTTTTTAAGATTTTATTTATTTATTTGACAGAGAGAGATCACAATTAGGCAGAGAAACAGGCAGAGAGAGAGGAGGAAGCAGGCTCCTTGCTGAGCAGAGAGCCCGATGCGGGCCTCGATCCCAGGACCCCCGAGATCATGACCTGAGCTGAAGGCAGAGGCTTTAATCCACTGAGCCACCCAGGCGCCCACATGTATCTATTTTTAATATGAAGAAATAGTCTGTATATTTAACATGTCTTTTAATATGTACTTAGGTATGTGCTGTGTATTTATATCCTGTGGGTCTAGTCCCAACAGCTATATTCAACTACAACTTTTCTTTTTTCAACATTTCATAATCTTCAGTTCCCTCTAGAATGCTCTTAAAATTTTCAGAATCATGTTTATAGTTCTTTCTCATTGTATAAAGAAATTAACTTTTCATTAGCCAAGTACTAGACTGTGATGAGTACTGAAGTATGGAGATGGGGGTAGGGGAGCAAAAGTAAAGAATGCCAGTGCCTTAACCAACCTCAAAGAGTGAAACCAGGAAGAGTGAAAATGTGATGCAAGAGTGATCCACTGATACAATTATTTCCTAAATGGGTGGTTTAGGAGTATAAAACAGTCTAGGCAGAATGAGGCTTTCTGAGGAATGCCTGATTGTATTAAAAAGTATGAAACTATAAAACCAACAAGCCCTATTCAGTTAGATTATTCCTTATCTAAAAAAAGAATATTAATGAAAGGGACTTGGTCAGCTTGTCTTAACTAGAGAGAGCTAGACTGGCTTGGACAGCATTTAGCAGTTCATTCAGCACTATCTCAGGAGAGAACCTATGTTATTAGCCATCCTTCAGTTGTACTTAAAGATTACTGCTCAACACCATTGATTTATTTGATGTTTTGATACTGATCTTTTAGTCCTTGGAAATGAATATCCTCTACCGTAAGTTAATAAAAATCATTTCTGTTCATGAATTCTTTTCTTAAAACAGGTGGTATGTATTTTCAGGTAGGTATAGTATAGTGCAGTGTAATATAGTATAGTATAATGATTAAGGTAGATAGGGATAGTGTGATGAGGGAGACAGTTGGATTTGAAGCCTGGGGCCACTACTTAATAGCTGCCTACCCTTGACCAAGTTGTGAATCTCCTTGTACTTTAGCTTCCTCATCAGCAGAATGAGGTTTGATAGTAGTGCCCAACTCAGAGAGTTGTTAGGATTTGATGAGGTAAATCAAACAATTAACATTGCCCAGTGTCTGGCACATGCCGAGCACTCAATAAATGTTAGCTGTTAGGAGAATGAAGAGGAGCAGAAGTAGCAGTGGTTTGACTAACATCAGTTGCTAAAAATTTGATATGACCTGGGTACATTGACAAAAACGAAGTTTTGTTTCTGCCAAGCTGGGGACTAGAACCTGAAACACAGTGACCAGCCTTAAGTAGCCACTCCTAAGACATCTTTGTCTCTTCACTCATTGACTTCTAAGTGGAACGGTCACTTTTCTTCTTTGATCCTATCCACACAAACAGAAACAATCTGACACTTACAAAAAAGCAACAAGGCAGAAAAAGAAAGTTTCTTCATGAAAAGTGAATCTACAGGAATCCCAAATCAAATGCTGAAACCTTCTTAAAGGTTCTATGCAAAGGCATTTGCCTATGGAATGGGGAAATACAGGTTCATGGACGATGGGGAAGTTGTTGCTTTTTATCACAAAGTACTTGAAACTATTTTTTTTTGTAAAGATTCTATTTATTTATTTGACAGAGAGAAACACAGCCAGAGAGGGAACACAAGCGGGGGAGTGAGAGAGGGGGAAGCAAGCTTCCTGCCGAGCAGGGAGCCTGATGCAGGGCTCGATCCCAGGTCTCTGGGATCATGACCTGAGCTGAAGGCAGTTGCTAAACCAACTGAGCCACCCAGGCACCCCGAAGCTATTTTTTCTTAAGAGACAAAAAGAGAGAAAGGGAGGGGCAGGAGAGGGAGAGAGAGAATCTTGAGTAGGCTCCGTGCCCAACTCGGGGCTTGATCTCACGATGCTGAGATCATGACCTGAGCGGAAACTGCATCAGACACCTAAGTGACTGAGCCACCACACAGGTACCCTTTTGAAGCTAATTTATACAAGGTTAAGCATACTTTTTTTTAAAAAGCCAAATAGAAAACCTTTTCCCAAGCCAATGATAAATGGATACATGTATCATGACCCAGAGATAAGTAAGAAAGAAGCAGTTTGAAGGGTGCCTACGTGGCTCAGTCAGTTGAGGATCTGCCTTTGGCTGGTGCTCTGAATCAGGGTCCTGGGATCAAGTCCCAGCTCAGGCTCCCTGCTCATTGGGGAGTCTGCTTCTCCTTCTCCCCCTGCCCAACTCGTGCTCTCTCTCTCATAAAATTTTTTTATAAAGAGAGAAGTGGTTTGAAACACATAGAGAAATGAGGAATTTTATTAAATCATTAGTCTAACCACCTTGTTTTTCAAATGAGACTAAGACCTAGAATCATAACACAGTGAGTGCAGTGGTTCCCAAGTCTTGCCACAAGGACTATCAGAACTTTGATAAAAAAATATCTCCAATTCCAGAAAACTAGGAACTACTGCCAACCACTCTTGGGAGTAACCATCTTTTATTCTGTGAATATGACTTATTTTTCTAAGTGTCCCCCCTCCCTTTTTTAAAATTTATTTATTCATTTGAGAGAGAGAAAGCAACAGAGAGTATAAGCAGGGGGAAAGGCAGGGGGCTCAGTCCTAGGACCTGGAGATCATGACCTGAGTCAAAGGCAGAGGCTTAATCGTCTAAGCCACCCAGGAGCCCCCTACCCCCCTTTTTAATGAAAGGATGCTAAGAGTAATTTTTTTTTAAGATTTTATTTATTTGGGGCGCCTGGGTGGCTCAGTTGGTTGAGCGACTGCCTTCGGCTCAGGTCATGATCCCAGAGACCCGGGATCGAGCCCCACATCGGGCTCCCTGCTCGGTGGGGGGCCTGCTTCTCCCTCTCTCACTCCCCCTGCTTGTGTTCCCTCTCTGGCTGTGTTTCTCTCTGTCGAATAAATAAAATCTTA
>PITA01009294.1:67295-78779 GCA_004023965.1 Spilogale gracilis | reverse complement strand
CATGGAAAGAGCCCAATGTCCATCAACTGAATGTATGTGTGTATACACACTCACACACACACACATACACACACAATGGGGTATTACTCAGCCATTAAAAAGAATTAAATCTTGCCATTTGCAATGACATGGATGGAGCTAGAATATATTATGCTAAGTGAACTAAGTCAGAGAAAGACAAATATCACATAATTTCACTCATATGTGGAATTTGGGAAACAAAACAAATGAACATGGGGGTAAAAAAGAGCAAAACCAAGAAACAGATTCTTTTTTTTATTTTAAAGATTTTATTTATTTGACAGAGAGAAACACAGCTAGAGAGGAAACAGAAGCAGGGGGAGTGAGAGAGGGAAAAGCAGGCTTCCCGCCGAGCAGGGAGCCTGATGTGGGACTCGATCCCGGGTCTCTGGGATCATGACCTGAACCGAAGGCAGTCACTCAACCAACTGAGCCACCCAGGCAGCCAAGAAACAGATTCTTAATTACAGAGAACAAATCGATCATTACCAGAGGGGAGTTGAGTGGGGAGATGGGTTAAATAGGTGATGGGGAGTAAGGAGGGCACTGTTGTGTGAGCACTGGGTGTTGTTTAGAAGTGTTGAATCGGGCACCTGGGTGATTCAGTTGGTTAAGCAACTGTCTTTGGCTCAGGTCATGATCCTGGAGTCCCGGGATCAAGTTCTCATCAGGCTCCCAGGTCCACAATAAGATTGAAAAATATGGAAGTTATAACAAAAGGGAAGTGAAAAGCTTCAAGCAAATCTGTAAAAAAATTTGCTGACACACATATAGATTGCAGCAACCAGTGTCTTCCTCAAATTCGTCTTGTTTTTGACACATTCTTAGTGTTTGTAGAAATTTAGATAATTTCTGAATTTCAGTATGGCCAGAGCCCAGCTCTGGCTGAACCAGGAGTCCCTGAGGGAAGGACAGTATTAGTGAATGAAAAACAGGAGAGCCCCGAAGATTCTTTTCAATCACCTGCCAGGCATCTCTCTGACTTGACAGCCTTCAGTGTCTTTCTTTATTTATAAGCAACAGTTAAAAATTATCATAAAGGAAAAGTCTTTTATAGGAAATGATTTTTGATTACATAGTGTTTTGATCAGTGAAACATATTTTTGCAGGCGTTCATATCTATAAGTTCTGTGAACTTTTTCAACCAGGACATGCTAATTAGTAAGGTTATTTATGATTTCTTACATTTGGCGCCTAGATGATAAAGGGTAGACTAATAATATGGTCTTTTTTTAAGCAGGCCTTACAGACAAGAGAGCAACTAAAAGGCTTAGATAAGCTATATACATAAATTTAAGCTACATTATTAATTAAATGGCCAAAAGTTAGTCTGTCTAACTTTGATGTCTAATAGCATCAAAGAAAAAGATGACTTATTTTGCAAAAGTGAAAGCACTTGCTCAAGCCTCTTTTCTATGACTGGGTGCAGAACTCTTTATTTATGGATCTTTTGTGTGTGTGGCAATGTTCTTGTTAGTATAGTTTTATTCCTTATATTAAGCCCTTTATTTAACCATTCAGGAGCTTTGACAATCTCCTCCACAGAGCTGCAGGAAATTTAAAGGGAAAGTACAAAAAGTACACTCTTAAGGATTGTAAGGGAGTCTGGGTTTGGCCTGGAGAGTCCTGAGGCCCTGTGAAGGGTAATGAGCTTTGTTTTTAGGATAAAGACCAGTCAGTAGAAAGAGGAGGCACCAGTTTCACACCATTAGCAGGAGCGAGGCTCAGACTGCCCTTTCCTCGCTGTGACCACGTCAGGCCTCGGGGGGTATTTTCTGGCAGCAGGAGCTGTGCTTCTACTGCTACCCTCTCACTGAGACTTATGGGAGTCAGTGAGTTTTCCCCTGAGGCAGGAGCTGTGCTCAGACTGCTGTCTTCCCCACAGTGACTCCGTCAGCTTGCGAGACCCGGGAAGCTTCTAGCCACGTTCCCCAAAAGACATGTTCTTACATCTTTACTCTTAACCTATAGGATGTTTTTTGAAAAGTTATCGGATTTTTTTTATTTTCAAATTCTGCTGATGGTGTCAATTTTCGTTACCTTAGAACCTCCTAGATGTCTTAAGGATGACTTAAAAGTGAAGCAAAGCAGACACAAAGGATAACATAACATATGATTTCATTTGTATGAAATATCCAGAATAAGCAAATCCA
Organism: Spilogale gracilis; assembly: GCA_004023965.1. NCBI lineage: Eukaryota > Metazoa > Chordata > Mammalia > Carnivora > Mephitidae > Spilogale > Spilogale gracilis. The sequence goes on along the minus strand of PITA01009294.1, from coordinate 76,605 downwards.
TTGAGATAGAGAGTAAGTTATTGGCTGCCTTCATGGTAGAAGGATGACCAGGGAAGGGATGAGAGTCACTGTTAATGAGTATGGGTTTCTTTTTGTAGGAACAAAAAAATGTTCTAAAATTAGATCATAATGATAGTTGTATAATTCTGTGAATAGATTAAAAATCAGTGAATGGTACACCATAAATGAGTGAATTTTATGATACATGAAATACATCTCAATAAAAATGTTTCAAGAAAGAATGACTCAGAGTTGAAATGTCCAATTGTATTACTAAATATTTAGGAATAATTAATGTGAGGACTAATTGCTACTATGTGGTTTGTTTTTCCTTTATACATTGATTTGATGCTACTACTAATTGAAATGAATTCTGCAATGTACAATACGACAAACATGTAATTGCTACTTCTAAGACTCCAATTATTCTTAAACTATGAATAAATTAATTTGTCCTCAGAATAATTCAAATCATTTATAATTGAGATCATGTGAAATAATAACTAAGATTTTATTTGCTTTAGTGTAAGTGTAATATTTAATTACTAAATTTTCATTCTTTGCCACATATCAAGAAAATGATGAAGCATCAATTTAGTACCTACTCTGTGCCACACATTATCATATAAGCTATCTTAATTTATCAAAACATGAACTTCTTAAGGAAAACTTTGCCTTTGTCCATCGGTATATTGTCAATATATAACAGAATCTATCACAAACTGTTATGCTATATGTTAACTAAAAGGAATTTAAATAAAAACTTGAAACAAAAAAAATGTGTATAAACTGACTGTTAATGACTGATATTTTATTCTTTATCCCAGGTATTGCTATTACTTTCCGAGAACAACTGGAGAAAACTATGTTTTCATTTTTCCTAGGTATTTTCAGTTTAAGTCACATTCAGAATTTGCTTAAATTATATTCAAATAAAATTTCATTAAAATTACATAGTGTTTAAAACAGGGTTCCAGAAAGATGAGACGCAAGAGTTAACATTTACATTTAGAAATATGTCAGTAAGGGACACCTGGGTGGCTCAGTCAGTTAAGTGTCTGCCTTCAGCTCAGGTCATGATCCTGAGGTCCTGGCATTAAGTCCCACATCAAGTTCCTTGCTCAGCAGGAAGCCTGCTTCTTCCACTACCTCTATCTGCCACTCCCCTACTAGTGCTCTCTCTCTTTCTCCTCTCTCTGACAAGTAAATAAATAAAAAATCCTTTAAAAAAAAAAAAAAAGAAATATGTCAGTAAAATCCATGGGCATATGAACCACCACCCCTGCCAAGCCTGCATTCCAGGAAAAGAGAAGTTGGCCTCTCTTGTTTCCAGCACTTCCATTCTTCTTATTTTGTGAGGATATAGGAAAGGGGGAGAGTACAAAAACAAAGTCAGGCTCATTATTTATTGGGAAAAGGAAGGGGAGAAGATATATCCTCCATGTGAGGACATGTTTCTGGCATCCAGGTGAGCTGTGCTGCTGGTGCTGTGTGGGGCTGGGGACTAATGGGGAAGGGGTGAGTTTGCTGTAAAGCCTATCAGGCAATCGTAGGCAGAGTACAGATATATTTTCCCATTCATGCACTTGTCCACTTTAAAGTAGAATGATACTTTTGTTTCCTATTTTTTCAGCCTTTGAAACTTTTTGGTAAAGCAAGCCCTGAAGTTGCCAAAATTTAAAAGACCTTTGTTACTCACATCTTGAGCATCAAAGACAATGGGGTTTTTCTCAGTGTTTGCAGCCCTGACAGCTATGGTCCCAGTGAATTCCGTTTTCACAGCGAAGGAGAAACCAATTCAGTTTTCAGTGTTGTACTTTATCCTTCAGTACCTGTCCATGAGTCTTCAATATTCCTTTTTCATTTCTCTTTTCCTTCTTCTTCTTCTTCTTCTTCTTCTTCTTCTTCTTCTTCTTCTTCTTCTTCTTCTTCTTCTTCTTCTTCCTTTTTTTTTTTTTTTGGTCTGGCTGTACATTGTTCACATCCTTATTATAAATTTCATGATTAACATTGCTCTACATGTCGTGAAGGAAAAGGCCTGCATAGTTTGATATAAACTTTATTAAGCTTCCTCACCCCTGCTACTCAGCCAACTTTTAGAGATTTACATATGACATCAATAGTGGACTTTTTCTTTCTTTCTTCATGGTAAGTCTTTTTTCTCTCTTATTCCCACCCTTAATATTGTGATGGTCATGAAAAAGTCAGATATTTCTTTTACTTTCACACTGATGTTATATCTCCATTAAAATTTACCTATAATTTGTCATAATCAGATACTGACAATGGTGTCATTCATTTCTTTTTTTCTTTTCTTTTCTTTTTTTTTTTAGTGCACACTATTGTACAGTCTGCATTGGAACAAAAGAAACAAAAATGGTTTTAGCATTTTTAGCTAAATTTTAGCAACTTTAACAACTTTAAGCAAATGCATAAAATTAAATACAGATCTTTACAAAGACTATATTACAAAGACTACATACATTTGCCAAAAATTATTTCCTTATTTTCTAAAAGCAATAATTTTATACTATTATTATTGCTATCAAAACATTTGGTACAAACCAATAATTATCTCTTAAAGCTTCAGCATAGAACAAAGTAGGGCTTCTCCATTGGAAGTGGAGGAGAGTGGAAAATCCTGCCAGAGATGTCTCTCTCTCTGTTTTTTCCTTTCTTAGAGGCACTTATTGAGAAAAAAAAAAAAAAAAGATGAAGAATATTCTTTCTGGGGATTGCGTGAGGTGAGAAGGACGCAATCTCCAGGATGTTTCTGTATACAACAGATTTGTTCAAGGTTATCTTTTCAAGGATATCTGTAAAGCAAAAGCCCTCGGAGAGAAAGCTTTGTTCCTGAAGTAAAAACATTTGTAAGATAGTGGGGCAAAGGGCAGAGTGATTTCCTAACCAAGATGATAAAGGCAGTGTCTCACAAGGTCAAAGTGCGGTAGGTTTGCTTGAAGTCACCTTTATAAAACTGGGGGTTTCCAAAACTCAGGATCCTTTAGCTATGACAAACCCACTGAGTGCTGCATCTACCAGTGCCCAGCTCTCTGCCTTCCCCATGGGAGTTGTGGGGCAACAGGAGCTAAAGCAAACCTGAGGCTGATACGGACACTATGCTATGATTTATAACGTTCTTTGGTATCGACTCAGAGTCCCATGTCTTCTGCCAGTAGCTGCATAATTGTGACAGCCTAACTTGTTACCTTATAAGTAAGGTAAAACCTCAGACCTTTCTTGACAATTTTGGAGATGATTGGATGATATAATGCTGACAGAGACATGACTTTCTAAAAGTAAACAATAATAAGTGTGTGATGTGGCCAAGATAGGGGATATAAGAACACTCTCCAGGTCTCCAATGCCATCAAGCTGTGGGTAGGAATCAGTGAGGGTAGTTAAGGGCCATCCCACATTGTCTTAACATTTTTTGTTTGTTTGTTTGTTTGTTTGCTTTTGTTTTTAAAAAGATTTTATTCATTTATTTGAGAAGAAGAGAGAAAGAGCATGAGTAGGGGGAGGAGTAGAGAGAGAGGGACAAGCAGACTATGCTGAGCACAGAGCCCAACACAGGGCTTGATTTCAGGACCCTGAGATCATGACTTGAGCCAAAACCAAGAGTCAGATGTTTAATAAACTGAGCCACCCAGGTACCCGCCGCTCATAATGTCCTAACTTGAAATGATTTTTGAGGGGTGGGAAATAAGCTTGAAATAAGTCACCCAAATTGATCTTTCACTTGATGTTTATCCCTAGGAGCAGAAGCTAGATGAGCCAAGGAGTCCCAACGCTGGTGCACAGGGCTCTGGTAACCTATAAACTGTGGAAATGTGATTGAGACATCTGTCCACCTGAAATGGAAAGTAAATGTGACATATGTCCTCCCTATCCTCCCTGATCTCTTTTTCCCTCTCTCAGCTTCTGTAAGAAAAAAAAAAAAAAAAAAAACAAAGAGCAGGGGGGCACCTGGGTGGCACAGTTGATTAAGTGACTGCCTTCAGCTCAGGTAACCATCCCAGAGTCCCACGATCTAGCCCTGCATTGGGCTCCCTGCTCCGCGGGAAGCCTGCTTCTCCCTCTCCCACTTCCCCTGCTTGTGTTCCCTCTCTGGCGGTGTTTCTGTCAAATACATAAATAAAATTTAAAAAGAAAAAAAAATGAAAAAAGTTTGAATATTCTGGGGGAATATTTTGGTGAAATACTTTTGGGAAAAATAAAGACTCAAACTTTGGCTCTGTTAAATGCAAATGGTCAAGTCTCCATCTTACCTAGATTTGTGTGAGAAGGAGGACACTGGATTCAACTGATGGAATTCATCATGGTTCGCAGTAGGAAGAAGAAGAAGAAGATAACATGACCTTAATGTGAGGCTTTTGTACCAACTCACTGCACCATTTTCGTTGCTTCTATGCCTGCATGTATAGGAGGAATTGAGTCACTGGAACATCATCCCACAAGTGCCAGGCAATCAACCAGATAAAAGAAGAGTTTCAGATAGAGAAAGACTAACTAGTGAGACAAACTTTCCTGTTACTTATCAGCTCTAGTTGAGTCAGAATTTATCATGAGGGTCTTTACCATTTGAAGTCCAATGTTTTCATTACACAGATGATGTCCTGTTGGTTGGCAAGTCAAAAGCAATAGTAACTGTCCAAACTACAATGTTATTACACCTCTGTCATCAGGGGTAGCTGATAAATCCCAACACCTGGTAAGTACCAAGGTTTGGGGGGACTTTGTGGATTAATTCATGATTATTCAGCTAGCAGTCAAGGAAAAATTGCTGTCTCTTCAGACCCCTGCCACCAACAAGGAGACCTAAACCTAAAGTGTGTCTATAGGGACTCAGTAATTAACTCAATAGGGTATAAAAGGAAATGGCATATTAAAAGTATGTCTAAAATATCTAAAATAGAAACGGCATATTTAAAAACACCACTGCCTGACCGCCTGACCCCAGGTGAATCTTGGTTTTACATGAAAAACTGGCAGCTTTCTCTTGGTTTTGTAGGGACTTTATGTCTCACTCTATCTCTTAAAGCAGAGCTACTCACCCACTACAATCCATGAGCTAGAGTTTCCCCTAGCTCCCTGGGTCTTGTTGACAAATGGTTCATAAGCAGAAATCAGATGTCTCGGAGGATACTAGGGCTGTTTAGCCTCAGTTTCAGCTCTGTGGAATCAAAACTGGGTGAGTTCATTCTGTTCAGAAAGCAGAGCTCTGATTTTTGTTCTTTTGCCAATGTCCTAGATATTGGGCTTGTCACATGGAAAACTGCAGACTACTAGATTAAAAATCTCCTCTCTAGGGTCATCAACTGTGGAAACAGATTTCTGTGGGTGACTGGACTATCTGGCTAACTCATGAGATCCCCATGAAGAAAGGTCCATTTTCTGATAAGATCCTCTGGAATCACACTGTTGATTGAGTCTAACTCTAATAATAGTAAAAATAATACATATTCCATAGAGTTATTTGAGGATGAAAGGGGATTACATGCATAAGAGATTTCAAACATTTTCTGGAATATCATTACTCCATGTAAGTGTTAGGTCTTAACATTTTCATTAGATTTCTTATCATCATTGCTTCTGTATTTTCTTTGTCAGAATTGATGGAAGTCTTTAAGCTATGAACTCTTCTCTCCTGTTCAATTGTGTAATCTCATGTGCAGGTTGTAGCTCATCAAAATAGTGGTTATTGCTATATTTCTGCTACCATCTGCTCTACTCAAAGTAAGATTAACTGCAGGATCCCCCCATGTTGCTTTTCTTCCATCGAGACTTATTTGCACCATGCTTTTCTCAAATTCCTCTAAATTTGAGTTGCGTAGATTATTTGCTCTTCTGAGGCACTCTCATAGATTTTTTTTCTCTATGAAATTCTCTCTTTTGCAATTTCTGGAATTGTGAAATTTCACAAATTCTGGAAGAAGACTGTTCCTTTTAACTTTCAGGTTTAAACTAATAGTACTAAAAAGTTGTATCTTTCAATTTCTCTATAAATTGTACATGTGAAATTATTAATGTAAAAAGTGTCTCACAAAAATATTATCTACATAAAGTACAGACATATGTAAAGTATATTACTTTTTATAGGAAAAATATACATAAACAACTACATAAACACACTGCACAATTCCAGAGATATCTCAACATACTTCCATGTTGAGGAGCTATCTTCTGGATTAACAAAGTTCTTACAAAGATGAAAAGCTGCTGCTAATATCTCCTGAAAGCAGTTATTTTTTTTTTTTTTTAAACAGGCTTAAGTTACAGCCTCTTCACCATTGCCTGGGGTGATGAAGGTTTCCTCAAAATGGAAATTCATCCATATGACTATTAAGAACAAGAAATAATGAGGCTACCTGAGTGGGGATTAATATGTAGCAATCCAGAATATAGTAAACTAGGATCATTTCCTAGAAAGCCCCAAATCCCATCACCTTGCAGAAATTAGAGATTGCAGCACACAAGAATATCATATAACCACTTTAGTTATGTTACTTATTACTGTAACTATATTAAAACCTGAGTCATTTAATAAAGAACTGGACAATTTTAAAACTGAAGTTTTTTTTGTTTAAAAACGTAATTGATACCATGTGCTTTATCTTCTAAAGCATATTGTACTAATTTATTTTCCAGTAATTAAAAAAATCATTTAATTGACTAGTTTCAAAATAAAAAATATTCATCACTCAAAAAAATAAAAATTGAAATCAAGCATCCTATCAAAAATTGCCAGCCAGGGTCACCTGGGTGGCCTAGTTGGTTAAGTGACTGCCTTTGGCTCAGGTGATGATCCTGGGGACCCAGGATTGAGCCCCACATCGGGCTCCCTGCTCAGTGGGAAGCCTGCTTCTCTCTCTCTCATTCCCCCTGCTTGTGTTCCCTCTCTAGCTGTATTTCTCTCTGTCAAATAAATAAATAAAATCTTAAAAAAAAATTGCCAGCCATGCAAGAGGCATGAAAATGTGAGCCACAATGAGAAGAAAATCAGTGAGTGGAATCAAATTCAGAAATGTTAGTGATATTAAAGGTTCCTGGGTGGCTCAGTTGGTTAAGCATCTGACTCTTGACTTCAGCTCAAGTCATGATCTCAGGGTTGTGAAATCAGGCTCAGCGCTGGGCAAGGAGCCTGCTTAAGATTCCCTCTCTTCCTCCCCCTCTGTCCTTCCCCCTGCTTAAAAAAATCGTTACTGATTTAAAAAATATCAGCAAGAATCTTATGAGTTATTATAAATGTAAACTATATATTCAAGAATATGAAAGATTGTTCATATTAAGTCAACATATAGAAACATGAAAGAGATATAAATTAGAATTTCAGAGATGAAACTTTCAATATCTGAGATAAAAACCTTAGACTAGATGAGATTAACAACAGATTAGACATTGCATAATGAAAGAAGAAAGAAATTGAAAAAAAATAGTTAACAAGAATTATCAAAAATAAAGAGAAAAAAGCCTGAGAAAATGTATATAGCAATGGTGAACAGTAGGGCAACTTTGAGTGACCTAATCCACCCTGAAAGATAGAAGAGGATGGAGAAAAAAAATCAATAATTAATGTCCACATTTCTAAATTTGATGGAAATTATACACTTACATATATAAAAAGTTGAATGAACCTGAAGCTGAAGAAACATGGGATAAACTACATTAAGTTACATTGTAAGCAAATTGCTAAGAGCCATGATAAATAGAGAAACCTAGAGAAAGAAAAGACATATTATTTGTGAGGAATAGAGGTCAAATTAATATGTTTCTCACTAGAATAATACAGAACAGAAATTGTTGGGTAATATCTTTTAAGTACTTAGATAAAAGAATGGTCACCTCTGAATTGCGTACCCAATGAAAACATTTTCAATATTGAAAGCAAAAATAATGTGGTTTTGAGACATACAATAAAGTAATGAATTTATTATCACAATACGTGAAAAAATGTTAAAGGCAGAAAGAAAACGATTCCAGTTAGAAATCTGAAGCTAGAGAAAGGAAGAAGGAGCATGCAAATATTGAGTATGTGAGGAAACATAAAATAGCGTTTTTCACTACTTAAATTACCTTGAAAGATAATTGCAAATTTAAAGCAAAAATAACAGAAAGAAACCATGAGTTTTACAAAATGGTTAGAAAAAAAGAAATTGCAAACCAGCAATAGCATCAGAGAGAAATAGAAGTACCCTGTTGTCAAGTTTTTATGTTATAGATGATGTGATATATAACCCATAACCTCACCTATTTATAACTAATTTATCATTTGAAAGCAGAGGGTGATAGATTAAAGATGTTTGCTGTAAACACCAAAGCAAGGTGTTATGCTTGAAAAGAAATGAAGCACATAAAATGGAATCATATAAAATATTTGATTAATACAAAAGGAGGCAGAAAAAGGAAAAAGAAACAACAGTTGGGACAAAGAGAAGACAAATATCAAAGTGATCAATTTAAACTCAAACGTGTCAACAATCACATTAAAAGTAATTGGTCTAAACTATCTAGGCATTGTACACTTAACCACACTCTTTTTCATCTTCTAGTTTGAAATCGTGTCTGCTTTATGATATGTAACACTTTGTCTCATTCATCTCTTCATCTATGCTGTTTTTAAAAAAACAAATTTCACTTGATTCAACTATTCTTTTTATAGTTGGGGCAATTAATTTTTTTGAAATCTATCATTATTTTAAAATGAAGATCTTCTTTCACTTCACTTTAGATGAATGAAAAGATTATTTTAAACAGTTATAAGTCAATAAAGCATTATCACTGTCTCTCGGTAGCAGAAAGCTTACTTAGATACTTTTTCATGTCAAGAAGTTTCCCTGGGATCATACTTCAAGTAGAAAATGGCTGTCTCTATTATGATTCTGCCAATTTTTGTTTGTTTGTTTTTAAGCTCATACAGGCAAAAGTCCCAACTAAAACGCAGAACTGGGATATTTCTTGGTTGGCACAAGTAAAGTGCCACTTAAAAATCATTACACACACACACCCCCCCACACACACACCCCATGTATATTATATTTTATAGCTTACAATTGCATATTATTCTTTTAAGAGGTAATTTAAAAAAAAAAAAAAAAACACCCTGTAACTACACATGGCATAAACAAGGTAATTCAAATTTTCTTTCTTTTTCTTTCTTTCTTTCTTTCTTTCTTTCTTTCTTTCTTTCTTTCTTTCTTTCTTTCTTTCTTTCTTTTTTTTTTCTTTCTTTCTTTCTCTCTCTCTCTCTCCCTTCCTTCCTTCCTTCCTTCCTTCCTTCCTTCCTTCCTTCCTTTTTCTTTCTTTCTCT
>PITA01009294.1:0-67195 GCA_004023965.1 Spilogale gracilis | reverse complement strand
CGATGCAGGGTTCAATCCCAGGACCCTGGGATCATGACCTGAGCTAAAGGCAGCTGCTTAATGGGGACTGAGCCACCCAGGCACCCCAGTAATTTAAATTTTCTTAAAAAATGGTAATGTGAAAAGGCATGCCCAGGAATATTTATAATCGAAAAAATAGACACAGTTGTCCACAGATAAACTTGCCTTTGACACCCTTTAGAGGTACACAGTTAATCCATACAAGTCAAGTCATAGTTACAGCAAACATGAAAGCTCCTATCAATATTAAATACAAATGTTTAGAAATCAAAGATTTATGCTGTCTTTTTTAGATGTGCTATTTAAATAAAGTAGAAATGAACAAATACATTATTTTAATAGAATGAGCCTGATAATCACATTTTTTATTTGATTTTTAAGTTTGTTTTAATTCCATCCTAATCTTTTAAATTCTAAGTGTTATGAAGACAATAGTTTGGAATGAAGAAAATGATTTGAAGCAGAATACCTGTATCTAGAAATTAATTTATAAAAGAGGATTATACTTTTATATTTTAGTGTATAATATTAAATATACACTTCCACAAATCTTTTACCAGTGAGTCTTATTCTCTTTTAGTAATTAAAAACAACCTTATGCAACTCTTCATTAGTCCATTTATGCTGAGAGAAATAAAATACTTTAACTTGATAACTTCTGATTTATTTTATTAGTCTTAAGGTTAAGTGTATGAGTACTTACAGAGGTTGTGCTGTCTGGAGAGCTATTTAATTTAAACCCATAAATTAATGCCTTGATAATCAATATCTATCTAATGCACTGCTTAAATTGTACATATTTCATTAATTTTGCATTAGTTCAACTATATTAGTGATCCTGACCAGTATTAAAAGTGAAACATCCTGGCTAATGAATGATTTATTACTAAGATAGTTTATGAAGAAAACAATCAATTGCCTATTTTCCAGGTTGTAAAAAGGTGAAATACCATTGATTGTAGTAATTTATGAATTCATATAAATCCCTCAACCCCCCTCATTTTATTTCTAAAACTATCATCCTCTCTCCTCAGGTATTTTCTCTAAAGCTAATTATCTCATTATCCTTTTGATCTCCTAGTTCTTTGTGCATTCAGGGACCATCTCCAAAACCTTGTTCTTTTATTGTCTTGGCGTTCAATCTCTACTCTTTTTTCTGTCCATCTTAGCCAATACGTTTTAGTGACTGAGTCCTCAAGAGCTTTCTGAATTTTTATCTATCATCTTTCTCTTCCAAAATATTTAATTATAGAGGTTAAGGGTGTGAACCCTGCAGAAAAGAATTTTGGGGTTTGAATCCTGGCTTGGACATTTTCCAGCTGTGTTATTGTGGACTGATTACTTAGCTTCTCTGTTTTTCAGTAACCTCATCTGTAGAATGATGAAAGTAACATTTATCTCCATTACAGGGTTTGAAGATTAAGTGAAAAAAAATATATAAAAAGGCATCCTGAATTATGCCTGACATTATAGTAAAATTTGCTATTCTTATTCTGATTACCAACATCTTTAATATATGAAGCCAGCTTCAGTGTTTTCACTCAAACAGACATTTACATCTAAAACTGTTCTGTGTCATTATGCTAAAGAAATTACTTCCAGGAAATTACAGATTCTGTATAAAAAACTAGAAAATGTATACAATATTTATTTAGTATAACTTTATTATAACTAAGTTTAGTATACTTTTGTATAATTTAATATTACACGGTAAAGGCTTTTTAAGTTTGTAAGCCTTTGTATCTGCAAGATAGCCTCCAGAATTTATTTATTCATTTATTTATTTATTTATTTATTTATTTGTTTATTTGACAGAAACACAAGTAGAGAGGGAACACAAGCAGGCAGAGTGAGAGAAACAGGCTTCCCGCCGGAATCATGACCTGAGCTGAAGGCAGATGCTTAACGACTGAGCCACCCAGGCATCCCTCCAGAATATATTTTTAAGAAATATCTAAGTGAGAAAATTAAAAAAATATATTTACCAAAGAATGACCAACAAAATGCTAACCAAACTTTATTTATATTTTCTAAAAATGGGGAAAGGTTCTTAAAATTCAAAGCGTTGATTAAATAAACTCTCATATAATCATGTAATACGTGACAGACATAAGTGATAATATTGTGGATGTATAGCTGTCATGATAAAGCATATACCTGTGATTTCTTTCCTGTATCAACACAGGCTTTGGGGCCAAATAGCTTGTGTTCAAATCCAGACTCATCCAATTAATAACTCTGTAAACCTGGGCAAGTAATTAACTCATCCATTGTTTTTTTTCCTATGTAAAGTGGAGATATTAGACCTTACCCAACAAGCTTTTGTGAGGATTAAAAAGATCACCAAGTTGAAATATTCACATAGAATTTAGCACATATCTAAGCACATATCTATGAAATGTACTATTTTTTGTTTTCCATTTGCTGCATGATCCTTACATTTAAAAATTGTTAAAACTGCACTGTGGCACCTACCTTTTCAAAATGATCATCCTAAATTGAAAAGATTTACTTTTAAAGATTTTATTTATGTATTTGACAAAGAGAAACATAGCTAGAGAGGGAACACAAGCAGAGGGAGTGAGAGAGGGAGAAGCAGACTTCCTGCCAAACAGGGAGCACTATGCAGGGCTTGAGGCAGGGCTATATGTGGGGAGTTTGGGATCAGAACCCTAGCCAAAGGTAGATGCTTAACAACTGAGCCACCCAGGGGCCTGAAAGATTCATTTTTAAAACTTTAATAATTATTTCTAAATCTCCAGCAATGTAATCTCACCCAAGCCCTATAATCATGTTTCAAATGCCTGTCATATATTGTTACCCAGATATGGATACCTGGGAATATTACCCATAAACAGCTCAATTCAGAAATTCCGAATGTATCCTTATAATCTTATTTTAATAAAGATTTTTTAAAAATTATTTATTTGACAGAGACTGAGAGAAAGAGAAAGAGAGAGAGAGAGAGAGAGAGAGAGAGAGAGAGAGAGAGAGAGAGAGAGAGGGAGAGGGAGAGAGATAGGGAGGGAGAGGGAAAAGCAGGCTCCCTGCTCAGCAGGGAGCCAACGTGGAGCTTGATCCCAGGACACTGGGATTGTGACCTGCACCAAAGGCAGACACTTACCGGAGCTACCCAAGCACCCTAGTGTTAGTTTTTTCTTCGCAAATAGAATGGAGACCGCAAAGGCAAACAGGATCCAAAGAGTTAGTTTTATTGCAAACACCCTTGGGCGACGTTCCAGGACTCAGGAGAGGAGAGTCGGGGAAGTCGCGCCCAGGTTGGGGCGCGCAGGGGTTTTTAAGCCTTATTGGTTCCAGGTCTGGATTCAGGTGGGTTTCTTCATATTAGGCAAAGTTTCGGTTTCCTGGCCAGGTTTCGATTTACAGGAGATGACATGGTGGCCACCACTGCTTTGGTGGGAAGATCAGACATCTTGACCTAGTCTTTGATGTCCACCATTTTGGGTGCCCCTGTCTCTCAGCCAACCCAACACCCAGTATTCTCACAGTCTTTTCCTGAGAATCAGTTCTCACTTCTGACATCTTTCTATTCACTACTATATTGCCATGTAGGAAGAATTAAAGGGACAGTAAGCTCTGATTTCTTTTCAACAGATTTCTCTTCCTAGCTTTCCAGATCAACTTGGTTGCCATGTGCTTCAGTGCCACGAATGAGTACATTCCCTCACCCTACCCAAATCATAGGTTGAAGCCTTAACCCCTAATGGAACAAAATTGGAGATGAGTCTTTTCGCAGGCAATTAGGGTTAGATGAGGTCATGAGGTTGGGACCTCCATAATGGGTTTAGTGGCTTTCTAAGAGTAGAGAGATATAACTCTCCCTGCCCTGTAAGTACCTGCAGCCAGGGGGTAACCACCCAGGAAAAGGACTCTCACCAGGAAGGTAATTGGCATCTTGATCTTGGACTTGCCTATTTCCAAATACCTGTTGTTTAAGCCACACTGTCTTTGGTTTTTTATTATGGCAGCCTAAACAGACTAAGGCACCATGTCTTTTCCCTTTTTTTCCTTAGCAATCTATTTAAGGCAAATTAGTTCATGTCTCTTAGTCTCCAATTAGAATATCAGTATACCCTCCTCACTGGTCTCTCTGTTATTAGAATTTTCCCATTATAGTTTATCAAAATGTCACTAAAGGGTCCTTCCATACAACAATTTGGTCATAGAATTTTTCTGGGAAAAAAAATCTATTAGATTCCTGTTACCTATAATGAAAACAATATAATACTCTGAGTGATCATGAAATGGTTAAACATTTAACTATTAGCTTTATCAGTGCCTAGGAGATGATTAAAATGATATGGTTATTATATTAGTTATCCTTACTTAATTTAGTTGCTTAAAATAATGTAGAAGTTGCCACTGGTGCTCTAACACAATTTTCTTCTATGTAGGGTATGCTCAATCCCCTTGTCCCTTATATGGCGAACATTCCCTGGCCAAATGGGAACCACTCTCCCCAGGCTTATCTTCCTCGGAGAAAAGTCTCTACCAATGATCAACTTACACTGTGGCAAAAAATGACCACCCCTTTCTTCTATGTGGATTAACTCTGTGGTGTTATTTGTGCTTTAAGCTTCCTCTTTGGATAGAGTGAAGATCATTTCCAACTGAAATGCATATTTACCTTTATTCCCTAATCCTATCCTCCCTACACTAATCCTCTTTACATGGTAGCATTTTCCTAATAATCACTTGATCTGGAATCCATGGCTCAGATTTTGCTCCCAAAGGACCAAATCAGAGAAACAATACTATTTTTATTGTTCATAAGTCTATAGATTAGTTGGAGAGACCTCAACACAGGTCCTGGCTGGCTCAGAATTGTATCTGTGATTGCCTATGGTCTAGGAAGGCTCTACTGATGGTTTGAGGTTGGCCGGCTATCAGCTGCTCCTAGCTTTAGTAGATCACAAAGCAAGAGAAAGCAGAGTGCAAAAGACCTCTTGAAATCTTAGAACTATTACCTCTGACACATTCAATTGAAGAAAGCAAAGGACAAGCCAACCTATACTTTATTTCTTAACATAAATAAAATGAGCATGTTTGAAAGTTGTATATCTTCACTCAGTTGATAGTACAGCTTTTATCAAGAATGTCTGGGGCGCCTGGGTGGCTCAGTTGGTTAAGCGACTGCCTTTGGCTCAGGTCATGATCCCAGAGACCCGGGATTGAGTCCCACATCGGGCTCCCTGCTCAGTGAGGGGGGCCTGCTTCTCCCTCTCTCGCTCCCCCTGCTGTGTTCCCTCTCTGGATGTGTTTCTCTCTGTCAAATAAATAAAATCTTTAAAAAAAAAAAAAAAGAATGTCTTCAAAAGAAGTGAAAAAGTGATGGGTGGAGAGGGAATCTTCTCGAAGAAACCCAGAGCTAGCTAGTTGTTTGCATACGTATTGCTCTTACTACATTGGGTAACTTTCCCTTAGAGTATAGATGAGTCCTATTAATTATTATGTTAAATTTATTCATTCATACTCAAACAGTCATTAAAGTCCCATATGTGCTACTCTTCTACTAAGTACTGTACATTTAAATTTTTTTAAAGATTTTATTTATTTATTTGACAGACAGAAATACAGCTAGAGAGGGAACACAAGCCAGAGGAGTGAGAGAGGGAGAAGCAGGCTTTCCGCTGAGCAGGGAGCCCAATGTGGGGCTCGATTCCAGGTCTCCGGGATCATGACCTGAGCTGAAGGCAGTTGCTTAACCAACTGAGCCACCCAGGCACCCCTGCACATTTAAATTTCAATCAATTTTCCCTTTGCATATTTTTCTTCCTTGTTTCTTTTGAATCCACATCTAGTTTGTATTTCTGTTTTAGAAAGATGTCACATTGATTTTACTGTCAAACTTTTCAAAGTTGTATTACAAATATCACTCCCATCAGTCTAGGCTCTCTTATACATATATTTTAAAACTGCCCTTTTGAGTTCAACAATCAAATTAACTGAAAAGGTAGAGGCAGGAGTAATGAGAGCATGGATATATACTGCAGGATCACCTTACAGCTAGATTATAAATCTCAATGCAAAACACTCTCAGTCACATTTTAACAGGAAGCCTTCTGCTAATTTCCCTATCTTTGGAACAACATACCCCTTAGCTTGTTAGTAGCGGTCATTAATATTGGAAATGTATGAAAAATAAAAGCCCATCTAGACATATCTGTGCCCTTTTTTTAACATGAAAATTCTCTCTCTGCCCTGCATAATAGTTTATTGAAAGCTGTCTTTGATTTATGTTCACTGGTGTTCTGAATAAAGGGAAAGAAGGATCATATACTTACTTGGCATACCTGAAATAGAATTTGGAAAGACTGGATGGTAAACAAGACAAGTCAAATTAGCTTTTATTATTTCTATAGATTTTCTTTCTAACTAGGAAAATCTTTCATTTTCTAGAGGTAAAAAAAAAAAAAACAAAATCACTAAACTCATGTAAATGACTAAAATATTGATGACTCTGACCCAAATCCCCAATTCTCACATTTATCATTATTTAAAGAGTATGTCAAAGAAGAGTATCATAGAAGGATAAGAACTTGATTAAGCAATACTTTGCAAAGTTCCTCCCTCTAGCAAATTACAAGAGATTTAGTTCACCTTTACAACAAATATAAATGGAAATATCACTTATAGAAGACTGAGTTGGGGGATGTCTGGATGACTCAGAGGGTTAAGCCTCTATCTTCAGCTCAGGTCATGATCTCAGGGTCCTGCGATCAAGGCCCGCATAGGGCTCTCTGCTCAGCAGAGAGCCTGCTCCCTCCTCTTTCTCTCTGCCTGCCTCTATGCCTATTTGTGATATCTCTCTGTCAAATAAATAAAATCTTAAAAAAGAATTAAAAGAAGACTGAGTTGGCCATTTAAGAGGTCAGAATTACTCAGACATAGCCTAGACTTGATAGAAAAAGTAACTTTCTTTGTGAGTACAGATTATTTGTTTTAATTTGTGTTTATTATTAAGTTAAAAAATAGGCCTTATAGTTAGACAAAGTTAGGTTTTGTTTTTGGATGAATCATTTACTAGCTGGGAACTTTGTAAATTATCTAATCTGCCTAATGTTCTATTCCTTCCTCTGAATATTTGGATGCTAATACTATTTTGAGAGATTATTGTGAGACCATATATCTAGCTTAATCTTGGGCATAGAATATGTGTTCTTAATGTTGTTATTTTTTTTTAAGATTTTATTCTTAAGGAATCTCTTTACCCAACGTGAGACTCCAATTTACAACCTGAGATCAAGAGTCACAAGTTCCACTAACTGAGCCAGTCGGGCGCCCCTTACTGATGTCATTATTGTGGTTATTATTTTATCGCTTATATTATTGAGAAAGTAGCTCAAATAATATCTTAACATGAAATATTATTATTACACATAATCCTTACATAAGAAAGAAACAACTATACCAAATGTTTGATAACCACCCATGTTTAAACAAATCAAGGATACTACTGGGAAGAAGAGATTTATCTCTAGTAAGTAGTATTTACCTCAAAAATCTTGACCCTTAAGCAATGATAATTCATTAAAATCAAAATGGTTTTGATTTTCTAAACTGAAATGAATTTTTCCTAATTAAGCAAATTATTACTAATTTTTATTTATTTACTTGACAGAGAGAAACACAGCTAGAGAGGGAACACAAGCAGGGGGAGTGAGAGAAGGAGAAGCAGGCTTTCAGCTGAGCAGCAAGCCCAGTGTGGGGCTCAATCCTGGGACTCTAGGATCATGACCTGAGCCAAAGGCAGATGCTTAACGACTTAGCCACCCAAGCACCCTTACTAATGTCTTTAAACCTAAGCCTAGTAACTTTGGTTAATTCAAGTGACTAATTCCTAAATATAGCTAAAATATAGAGAAAATACAAGTCTTTAAATGTGAAAATACAGGTCAGTGTATTTTGATGGTTTAAATGTGACATTTTTTTGATCCTCTAACTCAGCTTGAGGAAAATAAACTCAGGGATCCACACTAATACATCTCTTTTTGTGAACTGCCTTAAGTCAATTGCTTGTTTCTTTTGTTCTCCATTTGAAAGTATATGAAAACAAAAGTAAGAAGAAAGTGAAGTAGTGGAAAATGAATTATATGCAATCATCTTATTCATTAATGCTACATTTTTCCATCTTATTTTCTGTTTCTTGTTCTGGAATAATCAATTGTTAGATACACTGTCAAAATTTCAAAAGAAAATAATATTCTGGAAGTTACCAGGGCTTATGACTGTTGAAAAATAAAGCTTGAAAATATATTTATATCTTAATATAAATATATTTTTATGTGAGGAAATAATTTTAATCAATTAATAATAAGTTATGCTTTGTATCACTTTAAACTTAGTACCTCTCCACTATGTATAAGCATGAGAGCATTATTACAAAGTCATTGTTATTGCAGTTTGCCCTCAAAGCACATTAACTAGAATATTAACTTCTGGAGGTACAGAAGGAAACCAAGTTTCCATGGTTTTATCACCTGTATATATTTTTGTGAAATGTTGTAAGTGTAAAAAAATATATAAGAAAAAACTAATTTGTTAATAAAGATAGAACTACTCCCAGGGGAATATAATATATGAAAAGCAACTTTTCAGCTTATCAAAGTACATTTTATTGATTTTATAGGTTCTTACAAATTTCATAATCCATTAACCTGGCCAATCAGTCTGAATACATGAAGTGTTTTCCCCTTCTTCCACTGCACTGGAACATATGCAATATTTGTGCAAGATATTCTTATAACGACTTGTGTGTGTGTTTTTTTTCTCTTTAAGATTTGAATTGTATCACCTGAAATATATAAAACTTATTGTTTTAGAAATGTCAAAATAATTGACAAATGTCATCTATAACATTTTTTTTTTTTGTATCTTTGCAGACACAGTAACTTATTGATCTTTATTAAGGAAACTCCTTTCCTTTTATGTATCATCTTAAAATGTCTTTTTTTTTTTTTTAAGATTTTTTTTTTTTATTTGACAGAGAGAAACACAGCCAGAGAGGGAACACAAGCAGGGAGAGTGAGAGAGGGCAGGCTTCCTGCCGAGCAGGGAGCTCATTGTGGGACTCTATCCTGGGTCTCCGGGATCATGACCTGAGCCGAAGGCAGTCGCTTAACCAACTGAACCACCCAGGTGCCCCTCATCTTCAAATGTCTTGACAATTTTCATCATTGATACAAAGTAGATTTTTTGAGTGGTATTCAGATGATCCACCTGCCAATAGAAGGACCTGTTAAGAAAAAACATGTTCTAAAGCTAGGAAATGAAGCAAAAAGATAGCTTTGTCCTTTTGGTTTCTTACCACCACTATCAACAGGCCCATCCAAGGATTATCTGATTTTCTAGAAGAATGCATCAGTTCTGATTTTACATGCTAATTGTGCCTAGACACTGGAAGTTACATGCTTATTGTTAGAGATCTGTCCAATAGGAAAGATATCACCCAAGATTATGGTTTTAATGCCCTTTAGGATATGAACCAGTATGATAACATAGTGATCTAATTCTAATATTCTACTTAAATGTCTTTTCTCATAGACAATGCAAACACTTATTCCTCATTCTTGAAATCAGCTTTTCCATTTTACTGACCTCTCATTAGTTAATGGGTTAAATACAATCCTTTATTGATATTTGACACATATTCATTCTATATTTATTTGAGGATTATATATTTAAATTTTAAAATTATACTTTGACAAAACAAAATTTTAAGGAAAAGTGACTGCACGAATTAAGAATAAGTATAAAGGATTAAAATTTAATAATTAAAATAGTATTTTTTAAAAGATTTTATTTATTTATTTGAGAGGAAGAGAGAGAGGACAAGCATGGCTGGGACAGAGGGAAAGGGAGAAGCAAACTCCCTCAGGAGAGAGCCTGAAGTGTGGCTCAATCCCAGGACCCTGGAATAATGACCTGAGCCGAAGGCAGATGCTTAACTGACTGAGCCACCACACACATGCCCCTAAAATCAGTATTTTTATTAAAAACCTATTATTAGAATTAATATATTTTAAAAGATTATTTCATGCCTTTAAAATTTAAAATATTGCATAATGGAAAAAAAATGCCTCACTGTTTTCTTTTATTTCAGTTTAGGTTGTCTTTAAGATCTGCTGAAGTATCATTTTGGTTACTATTATTCATAGTGCAGCTACTTCCTAATGTTACTAGCTCTCTCTTTCTTATCATTGTATGTGCCTGTTTATAAAATATCTATTTTAGTGTGTTCTTACAGTTCAGAACAAACGAGACCTGAGAAAAAGAAGGTAGTGAAGGCATCTGATTACTTCTGGGAAGCAGAGTGGAAGTCTGGCGGTTAATGCTAAGTGTGGCTGGCTACAGCTCTTTAGCGCAGTATTTTTTGTCCTGCCAGGCAAGTTAACAAGATAGAAAAGTTACGTTTTACCTCGAAGTTCCACTTGTAAAGGATGTTTACTTGTAAAGCCATTTGTACTGAGTGCACTGTGGAGCCATCATTTGACCTTCTGACAAGTGAAGGAGGGACAGAATGAAATGCTGCATTCAGAGGGTACAGCCCTCTGTCTAGGCATGGCTCAACTCCCCTTTAATTATTCAAAGACACCCCACTGTGAAAGTCTTTAGATTTGTTGATCTGAAAACAAAATAAAACAAAACAATACAGCAATTTAGAGAATAAGAGAAAATGTGTAATGACTCAAGGCCTTAAGATTTCATTGAAAATAAGGGGGAGGACTTATTTATGAGCTTACAAATTTTATATTTGGAAATTTGTTTTGATATTTCTATCTAGAATTCGGCTGGGGAGCAAGACCATTAACAGTTATTAAAGAGGACCTTTGATATAGGCTTCTCTTAAAAATTTTTCAACCATATCAAAAATATATTCATTCTAAATTAATTATATGTAATTGAGTCTAAGTAAGATCAATTATTTTTCCATTATTGACTATCCCCAAAATTGGGTTTCATATTAAAACTGATGAAGTCTCTGAATTTCATTGGTGGTATTCTGTCATTCTTAAAGGTAATATAATGATCTGATATTTCAACTGGTCATGTCAGAGATTGCTAGGAATTGTGGCTCACTTTATAAGTGGCCTTATGCTTTGCTTCTCTTTTGTAGGTAATACTATAATTTATCTTCTAAGTCAGCATTCTTTCGGAACTGAAGGGGAATGCTAATAATAATTGTGCCCAGAAAATATGTGCCCAAAAGCCCTGTTCCAAATAAACTGCAACACTCTTCCCAGAAAAAAATGGATACATATATGTATATGTGGATGATAGACAACTCTATGTTTCATGCCATGCCTCTGTAAACACTCGTATACACATACAGGCAGAGCCCATCCAGTGACCTGATTAAGTAGTGTAACTAATGATGGCTATCCTAAGAAATCTCCTTACTGTTTTTGTGAGAAAAAATGTTAATAAAATATCCATTTTGGATATTGGGCGCCTGGGTGGCTCAGTGGGTTAAAGCCTCTGCCTTTGGCTCAGGTCATGATCCCAGGGTCCTGGGATCGAGGCCCGCATCAGGCTCTCTTCTAGGCAGGGAGCCTGCTTCCTCCTCCCTCTCTGCCTGCCTCTCTGCCTGCCTGTGATCTCTCTCTGTGTAAAATAAATAAATAAAATCTTTCTAAAAAAATATCCATTTTGGATGTCAAAAGACATGTTTAATAAGTTCTTGAAAATATTTTTAAATGGTATAAAGGTACATTGCTCTACATTAAAAGTTTATGTGTCCCTAAAAATCACTTTTTTGAGACTTAAACCCCAGTGTGATGACATAAAGCAAGTGGGGCCTTAGGGAATTGATTTAGGTCATGAGCCTTCATGACTGGGATTATCCTTATAAAAGACCCCAGATTGCTCCCTTGTCCCTTTTACCATATGAGGGCACACAGAGAAGGCACCCATTGTATAGCAGCCCCAAAAGTCTAAGTTAACTGTCTGTAAACTTAATTATATTACTCACTTACAAGGAAAGCTCCTTGTATTTAACTACTTATTATTTATCCATTCTCTCATCCATTCATTCATTCATTTATTTATTCATTTGTTTTACAAAGAATTTAGCAGACACTAAACACTTATTAAAAAAATAAATTAATTTTGACTTATAAGTCATCTTTTTGTTTTGTTTTGTTGTTGAGAATAGAATATAGATTCAAAAGAATGTCAGCTTTACCTTAATTATATAATGACTGCCTAGAGTTAAGGTGAACGAGTTGGAAGTTAAACTTGCAAAGAAGCAGTAAAGCATATCAAATAGTGTTTATTGTTTTTTAAATATAATGAACACTATATAGAGCTATTGATATTTCCTCTTTTACCAAAATATGTAGAACATTAATTCTTAGGGAAGAGCCTGTTGGCATTAAAAACTATGTTGAAAATTTTATTACTTAAGGACAATCAAGATGTTAAAGAAAAGTGGTTTTATATATAAACATTTGAGAAACTGAGTTCAATAAATGCTAAATTGCATTTTTTCCTCATCCACAAAGAGAAGGTACTAAATACATTTTAGCATATTTGCTACAATTAGATGTCACACCTTTTCTTAAAAATGTTGATGATAATGATACTGTATTTTTAAGATTTTTTTCCTAGTAAGTAAAGAAAATAACCTATGTGAGTATTTGATTCAGATGTCATTCTTATAAATTTGAGTAGGGTTTCAGTAAATATAATTTTATTATATTTAAATATAATATCATTCACTGTCCTGAAATTTTTTTTTTAAATGAACACATTTCAGAAAATTGCGCTCTAGCTAATTCTCTGCAACTTGTGGAATTTCTTTTTTTTTTTTTTAAGATTTATTTATTTGACAGAGAGAAACACAGCCAGAGAGGGAACACAAGCAGGGGGAGTGAGAGAGGGTGAAGCAGGCTTCCCGCTAATCAGGGAGCCCAATGTGGGACCTCCGGGATCATGACCTGAGCCGAAGGCAGTCACTTAACCAACTGAGCCACCCAGGCGCCCCAAGCAACTTGTGGAATTTCTGTCTGATGTAGAAGCAATAGTAAAAATAATCACAAATTCAAATCATAGCTCTTCACATTGTTTGGTCATGGTACTAACCATTGAATTGGTCAGTATCATAATCTAAAGAGGGTCATGATGCTAAAATATCTTCAGAGGAAATTTGCAAGACTAAATATCAATCATATGTTCCCATGTGCCTATGGAAGGTGTAGAAAACTGTAATACAGCCTTCTTTATGCTACTGACATTGAAACACATAAATGTTTTAAATGTTGTTTATTAATTTCTAAATAGTTCTGGAACTACAGGAAAGAGGACACCTTCAGTATTCACTATCATGGGAGTAATTGTAATAAAGAAAGGCCCAACGAAAAATTTTTTTAGAATCCTTTTATAAGAAAGGTGATGCACTGGGGGGATATGACAGAAGTCATTAATAATGATCACTGGGGAGAAGGGTCCTATAGAACAATGGTTCATTTTTTTTTTTTTTATTGTATACCAACTAACTCCAGAAGGAGGAAGATTTCAAATAGATAAGCACTTTGCAAGTAGGTTATATATAAATAGAGACAGGAGCTTCAGAAAAACTAAAACAAATAATAAAAAAAGAAGTAGGTTGATGAGAATTTCAATACTCTTGCTATAAATTGGCCACCAGTTTTTCTCTACTTCCTCTGGACCCTGACATTAACTGAAAAATACCATAAATTATGTGGTTCAGAATGTCCATAAACTAAAATAAATAAATAAATAAACAGATAAATAAATAAATAGATAGATGATAGATAGATAGATAGATAGATAGATAGATAGATAGATAGATAGAGAATAAACACCTGAAAAGCAACAAAGTTGTTTCTGGAGCTAAAATTCTCTTGAGGAATCTCTTCAGCTGGTCCAGTCTCAGAGGCTCAGGGAAAGGGAATAGCACAGTTAAAGAGAGCCTGAGCAGAGTTTATTCAGGAAAAATAAACCCCTGATCTCAGACCAATGTGCCTTCAAGATATCATCACTGTTACCCCTATTATCTGCCGAAGTAGGTTAAAAATAAAAAGAAATTTTGTTAGTTATATATATTTAGAATTTAGCTCTCATTTTTCTGTCCATGATTTCTACACATGTCCTTTGGACTGCCTTTCAGTCACATTATTAAGCAAAACACAATTTGAACATAAATTCACTGCCTCTTTGACAATACTTATCACCTCCCCATACACCTGTCAGGAAAATCACAACTGTTATATAGCAATAATGAAAATAGTGAAGAAAAATTCTTATAGGTATTAAATAAGGGTTATTTCTCAACATTTTGCAAATTCTTATTATTTAATATAGTTAAGTAAAAAAGGAAAGTGTTGACTATAATGTTGGATGCATCCATTGTTTAAAATGATCTATTTTCTTAAAAATAACCTCAAATCGATGGCATACTACATTTAAATAGAAAAGTTATGTGAATCTTCTCTCTACAGTACAACAAATTCACACTATTAAACCGTAACTGGTTTTCTGGAATGGATGACAGATTTCTACTGATTCATATGCAGTTATTAGCTCTTAGATCTTAAGGCCAGTGAGTTGTAGTAGAAGATAGAAAGAAATGGAAGATTCTGAGAAAGGGTATAGACCTAAGGAAAGAGACTAGACTGAGATAAGAAATTGGATGCCTTTGCCATCATCATCAAAGGATAAGAAGAAAGAAAATAATTTCATGTACACATAAATTGAATCTATTAGATAATATAATATACATATAAAATATGTGTATGCACACATATATAACATATCCAAGAGGGGATATAAAATATGTTTGAACTTTTTTGAAACTAATTTAAACATAAAATACTTTTCCCCCTAATATAAACTCTTATGAACACTTTATAAAAAATCTGTTTTAGAAATGCTGCTTTGTGTGAAAGAATGATAATCAAGGAAGAAATGTATCTATATCCTTGTAGTTGAAGAAGTTAAGTTCTTTATAGAACTATTAGATCAAGTTTATTGGTTGCATTATTTAATAGATGTTGGTCATTTTTTTCTTATTTGATCTAATTATGAAGTTATTTTGAGCTCTTTCTTTAATTCTACTGGTTGTTTTCAATGCATCTATATACTATTATGATTAATACAAATAGATTTATAAATGCAAAATTTAGGTCTACTGCATTTTATTACTACATACTGTCTCTATCATTTTTATTAGTTTATAATCTTAAATGTTACCTTGTTAGTATTTCTACCCCACATGACTTTTTTTTTTTTTTACATGCCTCTTGGTTTCTGTTTTTGTTTTAAGATTCTATTTATTTATTTTAGCAAGAGAAAGAATGTGTGTGTGAGAGCAGGAGGAGGGATAGAGGGAGCTGGAGAGAAAAAAAACCTCAAGCAGACCCCTCACTGAGCACAGAGCCTGATGCAGGGCTCCATCCCTCAACCCTGATGTCATGACCAGATTTAAAACCAAGAGTTGGATACTTAACTTATGGAGTCACCCATGAGCCCCTAAATATCCTTCTTATTTCTTTGCTGATTCCTTTCCTTCCAACTTTAAAAAAATCACTTTGTTTTAAATATAGCATATCTAGTTGTTGAGTCTTAATCAAATAGTCTCTGTCTTCTGATGTGTCTGTTGCTTGCTTCCTTCCTTCCTCCCCTTTCTCCCCCCTCTTCCTCATATTTTTCTTTGAAATTTTAGTTTCATTTTATACTGCAAAACCTAATTTACATAATTTCCCCTAATTTTTCAATTTTCCCATGTTTATTTTAATGTGAAATCACATTAAATGCATCAGATTCAAAATAAAGTATAAAGCAGTGAAAAACAATTCTAGAACTTAATATATGCTAAATATATGGTTTACTGTTTTTAGATTTTTTATGGGTATTACCTATTAAAACATTTCAGAGTTAAGTTGACTTTAAGAGTAGATGTGTGAAGAGAATCAAGAGTATAATAGTCCAATAATTTTATAGGTGTTATTTGATAGAGTAAGAGTGATTACACACTATGTTGATAGATATTTTTTCAAAAGGCTTGGGTGATGAAGGCAAATCATGACTTTTACCCTTACTATATTGACATAAATGTCTAGAACTTCAAAATGGAGTTAGGAGAATTGAGACCAAGAATTTGGTCCAGAATATGTTTTATTTCTTTGGTGGTTCCCTTATCTATCTCATTAGCTTGGTGAATTTGAAATTGATCATACACTAAACCACAAGCTTAGAAATGGATAAACTCTGTTTGGAGTCCCTTATTAAATCACATTTTAACATCTCTTAAAGAAAATTGTCTAACATATCAAGAAATTTGACTTTATGCTAAGAACAAATTGTGGCATATGGTTAAAAGTTTTATTATTTGTTTACTAATACAATTATATCATAAATATTTATATTACAAATGTTATTTATATTTGTTATTAGTTATATTGATATTTGTTTTCCCACAAGTTATTAATAGAGAATGCATCCTAAAAGCCTAACATCATTTTGGCTCTTAGCTTTGATTTTGATTTCATTTTTTCTTGAGGAAGATACATTTTCTATGGCTTCTGGGAGCCTGTAGTTAACTGGCCAACTTTGGAATCTTTAATGATACTTGTTGTATCTGATCAATTGCATATGCTTTGCAATACAAGAAAAGTTTGCTTTAGCATTTCATCAATTATCTGAAAGTTGACAGGTTTCAGATCTCTATAAACAATGCCTTGTTGATGAACTATGTAAAGTGTCCCAACCTATTTTTTTAGTAACTCTAGCTTTCCCATGATTACTGGATTTTTTTTTTTTTCTTTTTAAGACAACTTGTAAGATCAGTGTTTACATACTCCATTACCATACAGATGTACTGGTCTCTGATTTTATCATCCTAAAATCAAGTGATGTTATTACTGTATTGATGCATTTATTTAAATAAACATGTCCATTACTCATGTGTGCTCATCCACTTCTTATAGGTTCACATGTTTTATGGCATGCATCTGTTTCTTTTCACTCAATATCTGAAACACTTTACTGGAATAACTATGTCTTACTGGTTTATATAGAATTATTTTTCTTTTACCTGAAATGTATTTATTTCTTGAAGAGGATACAGAAACCATCATAAATAAAACTTATAAACCTGTTAATTCAGTTCTTTCATTTTTAGTTTAGGTATTGATGTACTTGATTTTCTTCAAGGTATTTCTTATTTTAGACTGGAGCTTCCTTTTTTCTATCTGTCCTTTCTCAGTTCCTAAATATTCCATATTCAACTTGTGTTAATTTTGACTTTTTAAAACTATATTTCTTTCCTACTTATTAATGTTTATCATTCCTCTTTCTTTATCAGTTGATTTTACCTTTGTTTGTTAAAAGGTACCAGTTGTTTCTCTTACTGAGAGGTAATGTACCACCTCATGCTCTAATTCTCTCTTACTCCCTTTCTCTAGAGAATGACACATTTACAATGCAGGTCTAACCCAATTTATGAAGGCATTATATCTGAATAAACCCACAGCAATTTGAAAATATAATAAATAAAAAATTCATTTAATACATGTAACCTACACAGTCTAGCCCAGTCTACCTTAAATATGTTCAGAACATATGCATTAGCATACAGTTGGGCAACATCATCTAACACAAAGCCTATTTTATAATAATTATTTATTTTATAATAAAGTACATAATAAACTGTGCCTTGTGAAATTTATTGAGTACTATACTGGAAGTGAAGAAAAGAATGGTTGAGTACAGAACGGTTGTTCAGTGCATTGGTTGAGGACCCTTGTGTTCACATGGCTGCCTGGTGCTGCAGTACACTGTGACTGCCCAGGGTCACAGAAGACGATCATGGCACTTGTCAGTAACCTTGGAAGAGATCTAAAATCAAAATTCAAAGTTTGGTTTCTACTGATTGTATATTATTTTCACACCATTGAAAAACTGAAAAATCACAAGTCAAACCATTATAAGCCAAGAACAATGTGTACTTTAAAGCTTTTCTCTTTTGC
Source organism: Spilogale gracilis (assembly GCA_004023965.1). NCBI lineage: Eukaryota > Metazoa > Chordata > Mammalia > Carnivora > Mephitidae > Spilogale > Spilogale gracilis. The sequence continues at coordinate 49,163 of PITA01009294.1, read as the reverse complement.
CCTTTCACACAGTGAGATCTATGCAAAAACGTGAACTTCTATCATGTTTCACACTTATCTTAGATTTTGGCTGAGATAAATGTAGTTCTTCTTGGAACTATCTTTCCATGAGTCTAGGTTGTTTCTCAATACCAGAAAGTATATATTTATCCATTAAGATATAAATTTATATTCCTTCATATCTAATTATAATATACATAATTTAAAAGTAAAATATAAGTAAATTTAAACAAAAATATATTATGTATTATATATATTTATTTATGTAGACATAAGATATATGTGCCTCCATTTATCACTTATTTATATCAATCGTCATACACAGTACTAATCTATTATTCCATCTTTTATTCATTTGTACATTTTGAGGACTCAATTTTGGTAATTTTTTTCTGTTTGGTGGCAGTCTTTTTTATTTTCAGATATTTTTCTTAGATATGATACTTGAGGAATACACTGGAATTCTTGCATGTGTTCAAGCACCTTCTTGGATGTGAGACACAAATAGCATCTTGAGTAAATTTAGAATTTTGGGGCTGAAATCCTTTCCTTTCTATAATTGATAAGTGGTATTCTGTGTTTAACACTGATAACACAAAGATGTCAGTCAGATTTATTTTCCTCTGCTGGTAATTGATCTTTATATATGGAGAATTGTAAAGTCATGTCTTTATCATTAGAGATCATGCATTTTATCAAGGCAGGTCTTGTTTCTCATCAGTATAGACGGAAACTCAGTGAGTTCTTTCAATCTGAAGACATAGTTCACTCAGCTCAGAGAGTTTTCTTCCATCAATTGTTTGTTATTCCTGATTCTCCATCTGTCCCTTTTCCTCCCTTTCAGATGCTTATTCTTTCCCTGCTAATTTTCCTGAACCTGTAACAGCACTAATTTCAGTCTCAATTTCTTCTCATTTAATCCAGTTTCTGAAAGTGTCTTCCTAAATGCTTAAAACAAATCAGGTGTCCATCTGTCTCTTCCAACAGTTCTTTCCTCTTGCCATGTGTTTCAAATTTTCCATTTTATCTTTATCTCTGCCTCCTGAGGCCTATCAGATAAGTTGCAGTTTTACTCTGCCAATGAGTTGAAACTTAGATTTTAACTTTTTAATATCTTCCACATCCAGAATCCCCAAGGTCTCAGAAGCAAATGGCACTTCTTCCTTTGGGAATCTTGGAGTTTAAAACAGATTGTCAACACTCTACTGAGATACAAGGAAAGGTTCTTTATGCTCTATGGTATTAGTTTACTTCCAACCTCCCCAGTGATGAAGAATTAGCTCATCCACTGAAAAAGAAAGAATTTGGATGGGTCAGGAGGTGTCAAGTAAGGAAAAATTTCTTAGAACGTTTGAGAATGAATGAACCCACACATAGTGAGGGGTTATGAAATATTTACAGAATTTTTTTGTAACAGCAACATGGTCACTTTTTTTTTTTTAAGATCATCCACTCTCTCAGATATGGTATAAATGGATTATGTGGGGGATAAGACTGGAAACAGCAGGATTTGGGAGGTTATTGCAATTGCTTAAGAAAGAGATCATAATATTGAAGATAGCTGGGTTGGAAATACAGGTTTTGAATCATACATACATTTATGTGGACCCACGAGAATGCATAATTCTTTTTTTTTTTTTTAAGATTTTATTTTTTTATTTGACAGAGAGAAACACAGCAAAAGAGGCAACACAAGCACAGGGACTGAGAGAGGGAAGCAGGCTTCCCACCAAGCAGGAAGCCCGATGTGGGGCTCAATCCTGATCTCCAGGATCTTGGCCTGAGCTGCAAATAGTCGCTTAACCAACTGAACCACCCAGGCGCCCCAGGATGCACATTTCTGAGGGAACATATACAGAGTGAAGTGGTAGAGATCCATGTTTGGAATTATAGTGGTAAGCAAGCCTAAAGGGTAGACAAAGGAAATCATTATCATGAAGAAAATAGTTTTTAAGAATATATAGAGATATCTGATAATGTTGGAACTTGTTTATGATATTATCAATATTGAATTCCCTCTTTGGCTGAGCACACAGAGGATTGTAGTCTTTGTTCCCAGTGAGCCAAGAATAATCAACAAACTTGGTTTGATCAATGAAATGTGAATAATAAAAACATATGATCCCAAAACCAAAGACTCCACCAAAAAGGAGAATTACAGATCAATATCCCTGATGAACATGGTTGCAGAAATTCTCACCAAGATACTAGCCAATAGGATCCAATAGTACATTAAAAGGATTATTCACCACAACCAAGGGAGATTTATTCCTGGGCTGCAAGTGTGGTTCAACAACCACAAATCAATCAATTAGATACACTACATTAATAAAAGAACGTACAAGAATCATATGATCCTCTCAATAGATGCAGAAAAAACATTGTCAAAGTACAGCATCCTTTCTTGTTTAAAGCTCTAAACAGTGTAGAGATAGAACATACTCAATATCATAAAAGACATAGACAAAAAGCTCAGAGTGGATATCATTCTCAATGGGGAAAAATTGAGAGCTTTTATCCTAATGTCAGGAACAAGACAAGAATGTCCACTATCACCATTGCTGTTTACATAATACTAGAAGTCCTAGCCTCAGCAATCAGACAACAAAAAATAATAAAAGGCATCCAAATTGGAAATGAAGAATTCAAATCTCTCACTCTTTGCAGATGACATGATACTCAATGTGGAAACCCAAAAAACTCTAGACCAAGTTTGCTAGAACTCATACAGGAATTCAGCAAAGTGTCAGGATAGAAAATCAATGCCAGAAATCAGTTGCATTTTTACACACTAACAATGAGACAGAAGAAAGACAAATTAAGGAGTTGATCCCACTTATAATTACAACCAAAACCATAAGATACCTAGGAATAAACCTAACTAAAGAGACAAAGGATCTGCACTCAGAAAACTATAGAACACTCCTGAAAGAAACTGAGGAAGACACAAAGAAATGGAATAATACTCAGCCATCAATAAATGAAATCTTGTCATTTGCAATGACATGAATGGAACTAGAGAGTATTATGTTAAGCTAAATAAATCAATCAGAGAAAGACAATTATCATATGATCTCACTCACATGTGGAATTTAAAGAGTAAAACAAGATCATAGGGGAAGAGAGGGAAAAATAAAATAAGATGAAATCGGAAAGGGAGATAAATCATAAGAGACTCTTAATCGGGTCACCTGGGTGGCTCAGTTGGTTAAGCGACTGCCTTCGGCTCAGGAGACCCGGCATCAAGTCCCACGTCGGGCTCCCTGCTCGGCGGAAAGCCTGTTTCTCCCTCTCTCACTCCCCCTGCTTGTGTTCCCTCTCTTGCTGTGTTTCTCTCTGTCAAATAAATAAAATCTTAAAAAAAAAAAAAAAAAAAAGAGAGACTCTTAATCATAGGAAACAGCCTGAGCGTTGCTGGAGGGGAGGGGAGTGGGGAGATAGGGTGACTAGATGATGAACATTAAGGAGGGTGCATGATGTAATGAGCACTGGGTATTATATAAAACTGATGAATCACTGACCGCTACCTCTGAAACTAAAAATACCTTATATGTTAATTGAATTTAAAGTTGAAAAAAGGAAAAAATAATACAAATGTATTTCTTCCAAGTGAAAGACAGTCATTCTCCACCCACCTCGCCCTCCAATTTTGGTGTGCTACTTACAGAAGTGTTTGTTGAGATAAAGCCTCAAAAGCTTGGAGTATTGTTTAGTATTTATTTTTGTTTTGATGGAATTTTTAATACTACAGCAAATCTTGGCTCATTAAAGAACTGTCAGTATTCATTAGAAAATTTGTCTTCATCTTAGCAGGACAGTTTTGTGAACTAGTGAGAGAAGTCACACTTCAGTGCATCTAGGAGTTTAACCAGTGGGAAATGGTGAACATAATATATTTCATTTGCTACTCTAGGAACTTTGGAAGGGCAGGAGAGAAATGGGAAAGTATATCCAAGGAACTATAAAGATAGGGTCTAGGATAGCTGGGATGAATAAATGGAAAAGATTCAGATATGGAGACACCAAGGGAAGGGATTCAGTTAAAATAGGAAAGCAAAACAAAACAAAACAAAACAAAAAACAAGACAGAACACCACACACGCGGAAGAAAGGGAGTGATCAATGAAGTTATTTTCTACAAGAGCCAGGAGAGGATAGCCTAAAAAAGCAAACAGGGAGAAGGATTTAGGGTGGGTAAAGTGCACAGAAAGATTTTAAGCAGAAAGATATCCTGAACAGAGTGTTATGAGGGATATAGAAAAAGGAACTAAGGAAAGATCCAGGATTTAATTAGGGTGAACTAACAAAACATAATCATTAAGATGCTATCCCTCTGTGTTAAATTAGATGTTGAAACATTTGTTGCTATGAAATTATGTTTTCAGAAGATGTAGTATAAATTTTGAAGATCGGGCAATAAGAAAAAAGAAAGAAAACTGGCAGAAAGGGACTCTTCCATTTATAAACTGATGATAGAAGAGAACTTTTCACATCTTAATTTTGTGTAAAGTCATTTTAGTGATAAAGCTACTTAGTATTCACGTATTAGTTGCCCTGGTATTAATGACTCTGCCATATGTTTTAAATAATTATATTTGACCAAAACATGTTGACCATGTGAATCTTCTGAAATCTTATATGAGAACAATTATTCAATTATAGAATAAACTAAAGCAATAACTCTATTAAACAAGTGCATGAGCAGTATCTGAGGCTAATGTTCTTTGCTATATCATAGTTTATACTTTAACTAATCACATTCATTTCTCTATTGCTATGTACCAAACAAATGCAAACTAAGTGGCTTAAAACAACCCAAATTTATCATCTCACCGTTTCTTTGGTCAGGAGCCTGGCACTATCTGGCTGAGCTCTTTGCTCCTGTTCTAAAATTATCATATTCAATGGAACTGCTATCTAATCTGGAGCCTGAAGCCCTTTTCCAAGCACATTCTTATAATTAAAACTAAGTTTCTTTGACTCATAGGAATGTGGTTCTAATTTTTTTGCTGGCTGTTGGTCAGAAATCATTCTCAGTGTTGAGATGCTGCCTGCTCTTTCCTGCCCTCTCTACAATATGGCCATTGCTCCTTTAAAGCTTTGGGACATACTGCTCTCACTCTGACTTCTAGATCCAGATTTTAAAAAGTTTATTTAGGGTTGCTGGGAGGTGGGAAGGCAGGGATAGGGTGGCTGGGTTATGGACACGGGAGGGTGTGTGCTATGATGAGTGCTGTGAATTGTGTAAGACTGATGATTCACAGTCCTGTACCCACTATGCAAATAATATATTATATGTTAATTAAAAAAAAAGAAATAAAGAACTTGATAGAAACTTTACGAAAATAAGATGCATATGATTTTTGTTAAAATATATATTGGAAAATTACTATATCTCAACTTACATTAGGGAATTGAAAACTAAATTAAAATTCAACATACACAGCTTTTTAGAACAAAATATCTAATACAATGCTTTCAAATGAGAAAAAAAAAAGGCTCATTAAGTCAGCCCCACCCATATAATCACCCTTTTGATTCACTCAAGGTCAATTGATTAGTAACCTTCATTATATTTACATCTGTAAAATCTTCTTGTCATCTAACATAAACTGTGAGAGTGGTATTCCATCAGACTCACAGGTTCTGAATGAACTACATAGGTACCTGCAAACAAAAGAATGGAAATCTTGGGAGCCAACTTGGAATTATAATTATGTCAAAAACAACCAGATAATCAATATACTTAATATGTAAATTATTGAATGTAGTTGAAAAATATTAAAATATGGCATCTCTGTCCCTATCTTGTTGTATTTTCTAATGTTATCACCTCTCTGATAACTTTTCTTTCACATTTTCTCCAACAATGAATTAAATGTATATTGCACCTTGAAATCCATAAGAATCATTTTGAAAACTGATGTGGCAGAAAGAGCATGAGAGCACAAAAGCATGCATGGGAGAAAACAGACAAGAGAATGTATTTTCACATAAATGAAATGAATGGTTCTATGAACTCCTATAAGGAGCTCATAAAAGAATATTTTTTCATCTCTGCAGTTATGGGGCTAATATAAAGAAAAAGTAGAACAAATTTTGATTTTGCAAGTAAAAGATTATAATGCAAATGAAATCCAGAACTTCTCTGCAGCTCTTAAGAGACATGAGAATGGTGACTAGAAAAACGTAGAATCCTAAAAATTGGAATGGCAGAATTTGTATGGGTTATGATAGATATTATTACTGCTACCTCTAATCCTCTTTAATTTTACTTTTAAGAAAAAACAAACAAAACTTCCTGTTCTGACTGACATTGTTAGTGGTCCTTTGCTTCAAGATAATTTAATAACCTCATTTGAGGCAGATACCATTCAAAGGGATGCTGACTATATCTAAGATCCATAAGTACCATCTCTTATGTCTTCCTGACCCAGAATTAAATGACCAGCATACCCTCGGAATAATTAAGGTGAATTGTGACCTGGGAGAAGATTGCCAAAAATCTGGCAAATCATTTGTGTGTGTGTGTGCGTGTGTTTCTATTTATGCCAAACAAAAACTGGGAGTTCACTTAAAAAATATTTAAAACAATTATGTGGGGCACTTGGGTGGCTCAATCATTGGGCATCTGCCTTCGGCTTGGGTCATGATCCCAGGGTGCTGGGATCAAGCCCCACATCGGGCTCTCTGCTTAGTGGGAGGTCTTCTTCTCCCTCTCCTACTCTCCCTGCTTGTGTTCCTTCTCTTTCTCTGTCAAATAAATAAATAATTAAAAAAAAAAGAATTATGTATGTGTTGTTTTAGGAAGAAAAAATCATAACATTAGATGAGGTCAAATATGTATATGGCTGTTAGTTTGAGCAACAATAAGTGCCTCTAACAAGTTATTTGGTGGATAACTGCAATCTGGATTCAGTGTTGGCCTGCATTAAATGAAGCTGAGATACTGGAACTTAACTGTTACATCATGCAGGGAGAAATGATAGTGCTTAGAGGGGATTTTTCATGGGTTATTCCCTCATCCAAATTTAATCATATTTCCAAGAAGAGCTCTTTGATTGCTTTCTCTTTTCCCTAGATTCTCGGACTCCTGAGCTATATACAGGGGATGTATGTTTGACACCACTACAAAGGGAGCGAGTTTCTACAGAATGCCCTCATCATCAAGGTCAGAAGCAACAAGAAATGGCATGATTTTCATTCCATTCTTTTGTGGTTCCAGCCTTCTTGTTATGTTCTCCTCCTGCCTGTAAACTTCAGCCTCTAGCATTAGAAGCAGAAACACCCTTGAAAAGAATATTTAGTCAACTCCTATACTTGCATAAGCAATTTTCTATAAAAATATCCCACAGGTGCTTCTCCTTTGATTAAATCCTCACTGAAACAAAAGGGAAATGTGGTGAATTTTTCCTTAATATATAGAATAGAAAAAATAAATACAGACAAATATAAGTGGGGTGAAGACATCTGAAGTGAACCATCAAGTTGGAGAATCAAGGACCTCTAACCTAATTCCCAAATTGTATATTACTAATATACAGACTCTAGAGCTTCTAGAATAAAGCAGAAACTAGGTTCCTTTAAAGGTGGATCCTAGTAACAAAAATACAAATATGCAATGGAATTAGTCTTTCTATTTTTCCCAAAAGGGACTAGAAAATTTTCAGGGTAACTTATTTGGGACAAAGAGAAATATCCAGACCTTTTAAGTATTTTTCAGTGCACAGCTCTGAACTGACATGAATTTTTGATACCCAAAAGGCCAATGCACTCCTCTATTTGGAGTGCTTATGAAGGTCAGCTGAGAAATAAAGCATTGGCCTGAATCTCTTAGTCAGCTTGGTAAATCTTCAAAAATACTCTGTAGTTCTCTCTCCAAATTCTAAATGCACAGTTGAAATATCTGTACTCCATAGCTAACAGAATCCCCAGATTGGTTACCTGGCCCATGGGGTAAATGCTGCTATGCTACAAAGGAAAAGTAGAGGTGTCTGATCCCATTATATCCAGAAAGGGGGGAAAAAAAAGTACATCACCTGTGATTCAATCCCAAAGAATTCTGCCACCATCAAAGGATTAAAAATTACAAAAATACTACCTTATCTCCATTTAAAATACCACTTCAACTGTGAAGAAAAATTAGTGCTGGAGAATGAAAAGGAATTATTAGAAATGTAATTAAGAATTACCTCCAAAAGCACTGTCATTTTAGATGTGATCTATATATTGGCACAAATAGCATAAAGGTTGGTAGCTGGTATAAAGCTATTACCATGGAAAATTCTTGCATATATGCATCAGTTAGGAAGAACCCTCAGAGAATTTGTTTTCACATGGCATAAAAGTTAATACATCTTTGCTGTATTTTTTTTTTATCTTTGCTGTATTAACTTAGGAATATGTCAGTTGTCTTATGTCATTGCATAGTACACAGGAATCTTGATTGTTCACCATCCCTCTGAACATAGTACCACCTTACCACCTTGATAATATTGTAGAAATTGAATATGATGGTCAACAAATAGCAAGTAACCTCTAGAAATATTTGTAAGTGGTATGTGCCAAATGGTGAGAGATAAGTCCCATGAAAATTCAGAAGGGATGAATGTTACACATGAAGCCATTAAGAATTTCCTTAAAGAAGGACCTATCTAGCTGAGTGACCAATTTCCAAATGCAAAGACCAATGCCAAATTCCTAATAGGATATCATTTTCCAAGAGGAGAAGCCTGATCCCTGATAGTAGTTGAAGTATATTCAATCCCTTCCATTACATCAGGGAAAAGGGTAGAGACAATAAGTAATCATCATTAAAATGATTAAGAGATAAGTTAATTGATAGATGAAATCACAGTTATGTTGATAGCCACTAACAACTGAATATAACCACCTACTATTCACAAGAAGCATTCTGTGTAAAACTAAATAGATTTAAAATATTTATTGTAAACTTTTAACCTCTGGATTCTTCTTGAATACCTTAAACACTGCTGTTGTTCCTAATAACAACTGTATCTGTCTCTTCTTTTTAAAATTATGGAAACCTACAGTGAGTTAAAATGGTTATTAAAATGGTTCTTCAGATATATATGTTTTTGCCTGCTCCAAATTCATTCAGCACCATGCTCAATTGGACTTACTGAAAACTTCACTCAATACCATGACATTCACACAACCCCGTTTCTGAGTAAGGGAATCATTTACAACTAAAGAAGCAAGAGAATTGGCTTACCATCATGACATTCACTGGTCTTCCATTTACTCCCATTTCTCGAAACAACTGAAATAATACAAACTGAGATGGCCCACTGAAAGTTACAGTGCTAGCTGGATGACAATAACTTGCTATGCTAACATGACTGCTCTATAGGTGGAAAGGTGGCCCCAAATACTGGAATAAACGTAAAAGTTTGGATTCTACTTCTCACTCTATTCTTAACTAATTGAATGGAGTGATGCAAATCACTATAGGTTTCCATAATTTTAAAAAGAAGAGGCAGGTACAGTTGCTATGAGGAACAACGGAAGTGTTTAAGGTATTCAAGAAGAACCCAGAGGTTAAAAGTTTACAATAAATATTTTAAATCTATTTAGTTTTATACAGAATGCTTCTTGTGAATAGTAGGTGATTATATACAGTTGTTAGTGGCTATCAACATAACTGTGACTTCATCTATCCATTAAATTATCTCTTATGTGAACATGTATCACATGCTGATCTTTTTAAAAAGCTTTTATCTGTTTATTTGAAAGAGAGAGACCATAAGCAGGGGGAGTGGGAGAGGGTGAAGCAGGCTCCCCACTGAGCAGGGTGCCCGATGAAGGGCTCCCCAGGATCTGGGATCATGACTTGTCAAAGGTATACACTTAACTGACTGAGCCATATAGGCACACCACATGCTGATCTTTTAACCATTAAATCACTTTAACATGTATGTGTGTATGTATGTATATATATATATATAGTTTATAATAGTCAAAGTTAATAAAATTATTAATGGTTTGGACAAATTTTATGCTTTGTAAAAGTTTTTAATATATTTTGAATTTACTAAACTTTAAAAGAACTTGATGATTGAAAAAATGATTAATATACAGTAAGATTCATGGTCCTAGTGAGTAATGAAAAATGAACTCTTCTTTCATTTATGGTTGATTAAGGTCTCAGAGTAATCCTCTATTTTTGGCATGCAGGTGAAAATCAGAGTTGAATAATTATGATGGCAAAAGAAACATCTGCTAAACATTCCAAAGTAAACATTATAAACTCAATAAAATATCAAACTTCAGAAGTTAATGGTGGTATAGGATTTTTACATTATTAGAAAAAACTATTAAATAAAATTACAAGATATTAGAAAAATGTATTTGTAATGAATATGGACTAAGGATAACTATAAGACAACCAAAAGCAACTGTTGTGAGCATATTATAAGTCATACATTATTGGATTTTAATCATGACTGCCTTTGACAAGACCAAGTGCCGATAAGCTCTCAAAAACAGATCAACCTTAGCCGTGCGGGTGAGATAATTATGCATTTCATTTTTCTTCTGCTCATAGATTAATCTCAGTGGAATGATATTTTTTGAAAATTGGCTCTCTGGGGCACCAGGGTGGCTCACTTGGTTAAGCGACTGCCTTCGGCTCAGGTCATGATCCCGGAGACCCAGGATCGAGCCCCGCATTGGGCTCCCTGCTTGAAAGAAGCCTGCTTCTCCCTCTCTTAATCCCCCTGCTTGTGTTCTCTCTCTTGCTGTGTTTCTCTCTGTCAAATAAATAAATAAAACCCTAAAAAAAAAGAAAGAAAAAAAATTGGCTCTCTGCCAAAATGTTTGTCATTTGGTGGAATTTTACTGTCACATCTTGAATACTAACAAAAATTTAGAATTAACAGATATACATATCATTTCTTCCCTTCCACAATGTAGATGCCTCTGATGAGTACTTCTGTAATTGATAATTACATTCTTTTAAAGAAAAATAATCCTGTTATCTGCTTGGTGAAAATTTTATGTGAATAGTTTCCACATGTAAAAAATTAATACGTATAGAGGTCCAATGTCCTCAGACTAGCAGTAGGTAGTTTCACTTAAGAAAGTGAGTTTTTGAGTCATTAAGGTAGTGATTTTCTAACTTCGTTTATTTGAAGTGTTCTTTCTGGTATTAATCAAAATATGGTATGTAAAGAAATTCAAAGTTACTCTGGTTGGAGTTTGGATAGGAGCTCTGCAGCCTTCTTTACTAAGTTCAGTTCCCAACACATTCTTGAACATATACAAGAAACTCCAAAGGCTTGACAGAGCAGCATGAGGAGCTTAAAGAATTTTTAATATTAAGCAATAGACAGGCCTGTCTCTTACTCTAGAGAGGCGTACTTTATCCCCCCAGGCTCGAAACAAACCTGCTCCTGCTTTAATGTTTGAAGGTAGACGCACTATCCTTATTATCCTGGGCTATTTGCTGTACAGACTTCCTTGAAAAGAGAGATAAGAACAAAAGCAGTTGTGTTTCTGCTTATAAAACACTCACAAACACAAGAGAACCATGGACAATTGCCTCCCAGTGAGAACATCACCGTTTTTAAAAAAAAAAATGTTCTGATGATACTATTAGAGAAAAGCAAACTCATAAGAGTAATCTTTAAAAGAAAAAAAAAAAACACTAACTAGCAACTGATTGTAGCAAACCATTATACTATAAAACTCTAGTGAAAACATAAGGAGGTGAGCCCAAAAACATGTTCTACATGTACCTATGAACACATTTAATAAATTAAAGATCGAAATATATGATGTCTTGGGGCACCTGGGTGGCTCAGTTGGTTGAGCGACTGCCTTCGGCTCAGGTCATGATCCCGGAGACCCAGGATCCAGCCCCACATCGGGCTCCCTGCTCCGTGGGAAGCCTGCTTCTCCCTCTCTCACTACCCCTGCTCGTGTTCCCTCTCTAGCTGTGTTTCTCTCTGTCAAATAAATAAATAAATAAAATCTTTAAAAAAAAAAAAAAGAAATATACGATGTCTCCATTACATGTTGCTGTAAAGGTCTGTATTTCTCTCATCGTTTCACGCAGGATGTCCCTTTGTGATAGTGCCACCAGCTGGACCCCACGACCTGGCCTTTACTCTTCACCTGCTTGCATCCAGCATTTGTCCCACATTTTTTCCGTTAAGCTCCTCTTCCCAGCTTATCTCCTCCCTCAGGGAAAAGACCCAAAAGGCATAGCATCCCATGGTGGAAACTGAGACTACCCCTCACATAATAAAAACTGCTGGGACGAAGAGTTTCACCAGATCCAGACCACCCAAACCAGTTTGAATTTAACCCCCATCTCACACTTACGCAGATGGACCATGGAGAGACACAAAAATGACTTAGTTACCTTCACCTCATTATAATACTAAAAGCTCCATGCAAGGAGGAACACAAGCCTCATTTATATAATTTAAGATACGTGTATAGGCCTGCTTCCTTAAGGTGCTTGTGTCACCTTACGCTGCCTTTACATACAATGACAATCTCCCTTAATCTAAATAGTCATCCTAATCCTAAATAAAAAAGTCCATTCACTCTTGCTCTGGGAGTCATGGCTTTGGAAGTTATTCCCTGTCATATCCTTATTTACCACAAATAAATTTTCCTTTGTGGGACAACTCCATCAGGTATAATTTCTATCTGTGACTCACCAAGGAGTAAACTCACATTAATTTGGTTACAATATGGCTAATAATTGTCTCTTTCCATTAGAATTGGAAGCTTCATGAGATGAAGCAGCAGGTCGCTATAGATGATGATTGGATCCCAAGCATCTTTCACCATGCCCGGCACATGACATAGGCTTGTCTAATATCAGTACAAAACAAAAACACATCGCGTGCCATAGTTTATAAAACAATTATGATATTGATAGAGTTCTAAAATTACTGAATTGACACTTCCTAGAGATGTGGGATGATAAAACTTTTAAGTGCATTGAGACCTACTCACTTAGTTGCCTACAGGGCAGAGCACAATACGAAGCTGACACAAAGCAGTTATTCAGTAACACTTGTATGTGTCCCAGTTAGCTGTACGCAACCTCTGAAGGAAACTGAAGACAAAACAAAACAACAAAGTTTGTGTTGCAAAGTGTTACAGAATCAGAGAACTAGTTAGTGGTTAAACCACAGATTTCCACATTTTACACTTTGATTTATAGAGCCATTTATATATATATACATATATATATAATATAATAAAATATGCATATTATATATATTATATAATAAAGATATGTATATTATATATAATATTTTTTTTCTTCAAGGCCATTGTGGCTTCTCTGTCAACATTATTCTGAGTGTGAAAATCTATGTTAATAGGGCTCACATGCAAACCTTTCCACAGTTTGCTGTAAATATTTTTATAAAAGTAATTTTGAAGTAAAATATGTGTGATACAAGATAATTAAAGAGAAATTAAAACCAAACTAACCAAAAGATGAAATAGAACCTTTCCATGGAAGAGACAAAAAATCAGAAGTGTTGTTTAGGAAAAAAACCCCAACCTCACAGATGGTGGTCAAGCACTAGACTGCCAAACAGATAACCAGGCATACTGGTTGGCTTGACTCTATGGCCTGGTTATTTCAAGAAAAGGGGACAATGAGATTTAATGGATGGTAGCCAGGTAGCTGGTTACTCAAAGCTCAGCCAACATCAGGAGCCTCAGCATAGCTGGACTTCCTCCCTAGCCCCTGCTTCCCAGGGAGATCCACAGGCCCAGATGCAGGCTATGCACACAGTGCCTACAGGATGAGGAATGCACGCCAAGGGCTCAGCAATTTTCTATCAAGCAGCAAATACTATAGCAAGCAACAAAGAGGCCCAGGAAGAAGCAATTACAAGTTACACTGTGGTCACTTTGAACTACTTTGTTGCCTTTCTGAGTGAATACAGAAACTGCTCAGTATCAGGAGATATACCTTGCCCTGTGACACACTCAGGGAGAAAATGTCAGGGATGCTCAGGGACCTTGGAGGACTGACTTTCTCAACAAGCATTTTAACTATCACCCCTTTAAACAATGTTAACACTAAATATATTTCTATCAGTGTTTGCCACCAAAAGATGCATCTTTTAAATTACTTTATTTTATTTTTTTTTTATTTTACTTTTTTCTTCTGAATTATTTTAAAAGAATTTGTGTTATTGTAACAATTATCTTGATCTATACTCAACTCATTTTGACAGCTTAATCTCTTTATTTCACAATCCAGTAATGTTCAATGGAGTAAAATCATACAAGGAGTCATAATCAATACCCCCAATATTAGGAAATATTAACATATATTTTTCACATGCCTACTTTCTTGTTACAGTCAATACCTGTGTATACAAAACAGAATCAAACATTTTATACATATTACTAAATATATCCTTAAAATCCCCGGCAAAGATAACATAACTGAGCCATCAAGGAAAAGGAAGGAAAGAAAGTAGTCGAGAGCATCATAATGCCTGTAGGTAATTTTCTTTTATAATTTTGGGAAATTCTCTTTAACTATGACTTTCAAGGTTAAGTAAAATATATAAAAATCTGCAAATATATTTTTAAATTGAGTTCTTAATTGATTTAGGCTAACATTATAATCACCTCCTTGTTAATTTTATAACTGGTTCTTAATTGCTCATATGTGTATCACCTTAACTGCTAATCATCATAATGATAACACAATATTAATAAATTATATATTGTTACATTTTAAATTTCTTATAACGCCATGATCTGTGACTCATTTTAGTTTTTTATACAACAATTGTAGGATAAGCAGGGCTTTGTCATACCATTTTGGAAATGGTCGACACTGTCACAGGTCATAGTTTTGCCCATAACTTTGGCAGTTAATTGAAGAGTTAATGGATATGAATCTACCAAACCAAATCATCTGACTCAAACCCTGCATTTGTATGTCTCTGCCATTTTCAATGGACCTTATTCACCAGAGCCTAGTGAACATGCCAGTACTGAGTTGTTTAGGAACTGGAAAAATTTAGGATTCAGAAAAATATAACTTTAGACTGAATCAAGGTTGTCATGTTCCTTAGAAGACTTATTACATTTAATAAAGTACCCTTCTAGTGTGCCTGGTTGGCTCTGCCAGTTAGGCATCCAGCTCTGGATTTTGGCTCTGGTCATGGGCTCAGATCAAGCATATGTGGGGCTCCAGGCTCAGCCCAGAATCTGCTAGAGATTCTTCCTCCTTTTCACTGCCTCTCTGCCTCTACCTCCCCAACCCCTGCCATGCTTGCTTTCTCTCTCCAAAAAAGAAAGAAAAACCTTTAAAAAACAACCCTCCCCCCAAAAAACACAAAATAAGAACAAGCAAAAAATACCCTTCCTCCAAATATCTAGAAGCCATGAGCATAAAGAGCAGTTAAGTACTGTGAAGCAGATGATCTAATCCCCCAACATAAGACCTGCTATTTTTAATGCTGCAAACAATACACAGATTTGTTTACTTCATAATCCTGATAGAAACCTGGCTTATTTCCAGAATTTGATTAAGAACCTGAGTCAAGCACGTCTGGGTGGCTCAGTCGGTTAAGCATGTACCTTCAGCGCAGATCATGACCCCAGGGTCCCAGGATAGAGTATCATATTGGGTTGGGCTCGCTGCTCAGCGGGGAGTCTGCTTCTCCCTCTCCCTCTGCCCCTCCCCTCTGCTCATGCTCTCTCTCTCTCTCTCTCTCTCTCTCTCTCTCCTTCTTTCAAATATATAAATAAGTAATCTTTTAAAAAAATAAGAACCTGATTCAATTCTAATCATATACATATATATCTAATATAAAAATATTTAACTCAGATATTGTCTTAATTGCTGAAATGACAAAGGACAATAACTATAGTTTTGACCTCCAAAAACTTATAGTATGAGCAAAAATAGCAAGTAACTGGAAAACATTAAAATTGTCTATTATGTGGGCAAATTATCTTTCTTATAGAAATTCATTGGTTTTGTCCACTTTTGTTACTGCTAGAGTGTCAACAAATTTTTATCTCTTTATTTCAAAATAATTTTTCAGGATTTAAGATTAATGGTATTTTTCTAAAAGAATATGGACTTTTTACCCTGACAGCATCAACTGGGAAAAATTATATGCTGTCAGAGAAGCAAAAGTTGTTTCAACCAAGTTTACTCTATTTTACAAGTTGATGGAGCAACAAGGCATTCTAAAGAAATGTAGTGATTGACAACTTGACTTCAACTTTTGTTTGCCCTCTCTCTGTTAGGACAACCTGGACATCCTGGTTAGAACACCATTATTTTCCCAGTTGACTCTGTTCTTATAATTGAGTCAATCATAAGGGATTGAATAGCTAGCAACACTGAAATTAAGTTACAGCACAAACTTCATGATGGAGAAATCAGAATTTTTGTGTGCTGCAGAAGTAACCCATTATGAAAGATTTATCCGTTGATAATATATTTCAGCTTCCAATATCATTAATAACAGAATCTGTAACCTTATTTATTTATTTATTTATTTATTTATTTATTTCAAGATTTATTAATGTATTTGAGAGAGAGGGAGAGACAGAGCACAAGCAGGGAGAGTGGGAGAGGTAGAAGCAGACTCCCCACCAAGCAAAGAGCCTGATGCAGGCTCCCCAGGACCCTGGGAATATGACCTGAGCCAAAGGCAGAGGCTTAACTAATTAAGCCACCCAGGCACTCCTGTATCCCAATTTGTTAATTAGTGAAACAGATTTTATTATCTGTAGCCAAATAAGCCAAATAAATATACTTTTATCTGGAATAAAAGGATTTATTCCAAAACATGAAATGTGGTGATACAGCCCAGGGCCGCCTCCCTAAAATATGCCACTTTGGCATATGGATTATTGTGAACTCAAGTTATTTAAGAAACACCCAGTGCAAAAAGACAGTCTAACTTTCCTTTGTACCCCTGAAAGCAGGAAATAATCTCCCACGTGAAAACTACCCTCTCAGTACCAAGAGATAAAGAGACATTCTTAACACCGGAGACAGGTAATTCAGGATTGAAAAGACAATGTAAACAAGCCCTGTTACTTTATCACTAACCTATTATCCCAAGTCCAAACTTATTTGTTTTGTCAATTCTTCACAAGTTTATTCTTTCTTTGTCTAAAAGGTATGAAAACTGCATGTGATTCTAACATTTCAATGAGCTCCCACAAGTAGAAAATTAAAATCTGTGTTATTTTTTTTCCTGTTAATATATCAAGTCAATTAAATTATTAGATCAACCAAAGAGATTAGAAGGGAAGAGAGGAAAAGTTTTCCTCCCTTAAATTGGTGAAAAGAAGCAATGTGATCAGTATCATTGTTTCTCCAGGGCCATCACTGATATGAATAAAAGCTTTTAAAGAGATGGTGGATTCAAGTTCATATTTTTGCTGCTACCACTAGTAAAATATAATCGTTCTCTGAATCTGACCTTTGGTTTATTGCAGTCTAAAATGTAGTTCTCAATGAGATTAAAAGTAAAAGAAATCTGTAATGTATTTTTTAATTCAACCCCACATAATCATTAGATTCTATCAAATAGTAAACTGAATCCAAATCATTCATTTTATAGTATTTTATTATAACATTATAGATTTCTAAAGAGGGTATTATAACAAAATCTAACTTTGACTTTTTGTAAATGCTTTTATTGTCCATAAAATTTTCAATTATTTTTATTGTAGCACCTTAATAGAGTTCAAATTGGTTTCTAGCTATAAATGATCAGATAATTTTGACTTAAAAGGCAACTTACTGAAATGTTTATGAATACTTGAAATAATTAAATTTCACAAACTCACAAAAATAAATAGAAAATTTATAGGGAAATTTAAATGATGATATCCAGAAGTGTTATGAGTCAGAGCTCATAGATACTAGTATTTTTTGTAAATGGGAATCATTAACTGTCTTTTTACTTAAGAAGTTATACCGACTTTGTTTTTCACTTCTCTTTTGATCTTCAAGCAAATCAAAACTTAAATATATATATTCTATAAACTTTGATGGCAATTCATGGAAAGAATGGTTTATTTGATCTCCTATACCCAGGTTAACACTTAATAAGAATCAGCATAACAAATTTAACACATATGAAGGGATGATAATCCTAATCCACTATAACTTAAGAATTTAAGACAATTACACATTTGGCTTTTTAATTGGTATACCCATAGCTCCTTATTATATTATAGGAGAATGATCAAAATTCTTGAATCAAAAAAAAAAAAAAAAAAAAAAGGCCTGAACTCCCATCTGGGCTTTGTTATTTACTGATATGTGACTGTGAGATAAATTCTTAATAGGACCTGGTACAGAATAAAAGTTCAAGTATCTGTTGATTCAAAATGTGACTTGACACATGGAGATAAATATTGCAGAAAGAGAAGTGATAATGTTTTAGTTTTCTCTACTGCATAGCAAATTACCACAGATTCAGCAGCTTAACCTAGCATATCTTTTCTTTAGGGGTTGGGTCACAGAATCACTAGGTTCTGTTTCAGACTCTCTCAGGGTTGAAACCCATGTTATCTGTAGTCTCATCAGAGGTTGAAGAGAAGAATCTACTTGCAAGGATCATCACAACGTTGGCACAACTCACCTCCTTGTGGCTGGCATGAGGTCCCTCTTTTATTGTTGGTTGTTGACCTTTCTCAGCTCACAGGAATCACCCACAGTTTCCTGTCACATGATTCTCTCCATATGACCTCTCACAAGAGAAGCTTACTTCTTCAAAACCAGCAACACAGAGACTCTCACCTCAGAGATGGTTCATTCTCTCTTTTAAGACCTTTCCCCTCATTAAATCAGGCCCACCTAATCTTTTGATTAATTCAAATTCAAGATCATTTGAGACCTTAATTATATCCACAATTTTTTTTTTTTTTTTGCCATAACACAGGAGGGGAGAATCTTTGATGTCCACTTCAAGTCCATATTCCAAAAATGGAATTGTGATGACCAAGTCCAAAAGACATCCAACTCATCATTGTTTACATAAGAAAAAATGGAGAAGGAATCCAATGAGGTCATGCGGTTCTAAGTTAGAATGTAGTAAGTGCTGGGATAAAAGTAAATCAAAATGGTTAATAGAACACTGAGAAGCAATAACAAGAATGGTGCTCATTAGGATTTTCTAATCTTGACAAGGTAGCTGCTACATCAACCACCTCTCATTTATTATAGAAAATAAAATGGGAAACAGGAAAAGATGGAGGTTGCTCCAAGCAAATTCACACTGGTAATTCCTACTTGGAATTTTTCCATGAATCTCTTCCTTTCTTTTCCTAAGATGTTGTACTCCGCTGGACAATAATGGCTTTTAGCATTTCTTTTAGAAGTGACATTTTCCCCGCTCCTGTAGAATCAATTTGGGACAAATAAAATTATCTATTTGCAACAGCCCATCCCCCAACCCTAAGTGAAAAATAACTGTTTTATTAAGCCCTGTGAGGGAAAATGTGTTCTTATAAACTAGATCTCCAACATTATTCAATTTATTTTTAGAAACGTAACATAGTTTGGTGTTTTTCTCTGCTACAACATAAATATCTGAGCACACTGAAAAAGTAATAAAGAGCTTTCAATTTTTTCATCCTGAAATGTGATTTCATGCTGTATTTCCATAACAGTCGGGCAATATATTTGAACCAAAGTTTGCTTACCCCTCATCTTCAGGGCAAGGTAACCCAGTAGTCAGCAGCTAACTTCTTTCCAAAGTTTTATGTTGCAGCAGGGCTGCATCTATATCCCAAATGCTACCTCTAAAGTATAAGGATCGGAAAGAAAACGACCTAATTGTATAATTCCTTTTTTCTACAATAATCTTTGTGATAAAGCATACAATTTTTTCAGGAAGTCAGATGAAAATTCATTCATTTCTTTGAATCATTAATTATAACAATGAACAATTAAATAGAGAGTCATTCTCTTAAAAATTGTTAAAAATTTAGCACCTGTTATGCATTAACAATATTCTAAATTTGGGGGAGAACTGGAGAGAGTTACCCTACCCTGAATATCTATCAATCAGAATTTTAGGCATATTATGGAATCCATGATATGGATTATTAAATGTTAATCATTACTATGTTCTTTCTAAAGAATATCTAATAAGATTTTAAATAAATAATTTTTTAAAAGAATTAAAAATTAACAAGAGCTTGGACAAATTTTAACATATTCACCTAATAGAATGTGTTATAATCGTAGAATTGAATGACCTAGGATGACATGTATCGTGGATCAATCTCAAACACAATGTTAAATATTAAAAAAAAAATTACAGAGGAATACTTGCAGAATAATCACATAATAGTATTCAGTGAAAGTACAAAGCAACATGTAGAAACAATGAATACCAAATTCTGTCTGGTGTTTAACTATGTGGGAGAAAGAATGAAAATTATTCTGGAGAGGAACAAAAGGAGCTTGAATCATTCATGCTATGTTTTATTTCTTCAGCTTCAACCATGTAGGGCATGGTAATATTTTTTCTTGAAACCTGCTTATATTCTGAATATTTTGCAACTATTTTAAAAAACAATAAACACAGAAGTAAAACTAACAATAGAAAAAGCCAGCATGTAATATATAATCCCATTTGTTGAGTGTATGGTTCTCAACCTTTTTTCATCTTTGGAATTTTGTGTTCTTTCTATTCAACGTTCATGCATTAGTGTTAAAGTTAGAAAAAAAAACTTATCACTCAAAATAGTTTAAATAAGTCACTGTTCTATTTTCCAAGTTTATTCCCTTATTACCATACATTATTTTCTAGATTCTTTTTATTTTGTGTGTTGTTTCTATTAGTGATTTTTAAGTTTACAGGGTAAACCTAAGTTTTGAGACTCAGATTAATGAATTGAATACATATATTTCCATAATTTGAAAATATAATTTACATCCTCTAAAATTCTATAGTTTAGCTTTATTTTTTAAAAGGATTATGGAGGGACACCTGGGTGGCTCAGTTGGTTGGGCAACTGCCTTCAGCTCAGGTCATGATCCTGGAGACATGGGATCGAGTCCTACATCCGGCTCCCTGCTCCGCGGGAAGCCTGCTTCTCCCTCTCTCACTCCCCCTGCTTGTGTTCCCTCTCTGGCTGTGTTTCTCTCTGTCAAATAAATAAAATCTTTAAAAAAAATAAAAATAAATAAATAAATAAATAAATAAATAAATAAAAGGATTATGAAAATAATATGCTAATTTCTATTATCTGGAGACAGGCCTCATTCTCCAACAAATACACATAAAAATACTGTGAACAGGGATTACGTATCTGTGTGCAGCATATCTAACTCCTCCTATCTCCTTCTGTATCAGGAGACATAGTGCTAGAATATGACACTATAAATAAATTGTGCTTTTAGAATGACTTGTCCTCATCTGGAATAATACTAAGTTTAGTACACACTTGTTTTTGAGAGTGTAAAAAATAATTCAAAGTTCAGGTAGGTATAGATTCAGAGATTTGTATTAAGAAATCTTCATTGAAAGAAAGAGTATGACTTGGTGTTATTAGGTCAGAGTTGGCCTCTTTTTAAACATTGTCCTCTCTTCTTACTGAATGTGATGAGTAAATGGGCTTCTGAAGCTGACTCAGTTCTTCAAAGATTTCTGAAAACAGAACGATTGAATGATTGTGATTGCTTCAACCA
The DNA here is from genome assembly GCA_004023965.1 of Spilogale gracilis. NCBI lineage: Eukaryota > Metazoa > Chordata > Mammalia > Carnivora > Mephitidae > Spilogale > Spilogale gracilis. Next base: position 27,466 of record PITA01009294.1, on the reverse strand, counting down.
ACTTTACTGCTGCAGACACAGCACACAAAGGTTGGGCCTGAGGTGCCCAAGTACACTTGAGACTTGTACTTGCTCATATGGACAAGATCAGTCTTTATCTCTCTCTCTCTCTCTCTCTCTCTCTCTCTCTCTCTCTCTATCCATCCATCTACTTACTTATTTACTTATTTATTTATTGTTCATTCATTCATTCACTCAGAGAGAGAGCACAAGGGATGGGGAGGGACAGAGAGTGAGGGAGAGAAAGTCTTAAGCAGACTCCTTGCTGACTGTGGAGACTGAAATGCAGCTTGACCCCACAACCCTAAGATCATGATCTGAGCTAAAACCAAGATTTGGACACACTCAACTGAGCCACCCAGATGCCCCTCAGTCCATCTTCTTGCCTCAGGGTCAAAGTATTTCAGTGAAAGACCTCACTAGAAGGAGACTATGGTATTTTTCTTACTTTTTGAAGGGATTTTCACTTTCAAGTTCCTGCTTCTGATAAATTCTACCGAATCATAAAAGCCTCCAAAAGCTGAATAGAATCCATATAGATTTCAGATTTGTATTGGTGCATCAAATAATATATTTCTAGGGGTGCCTGGGTGGCTCAGAGGGTTAAGCCTCTGCCTTCAGCTCAGGTCAAGATTCCAAGGTCCTGGGATTGAGCCCCACATCGGGCTCTCTGCTCAGCAGGGAGTCTGCTTCCCCCTCTCTCTCTGCCTACCCCTCTGCCTACTTGTGATCTCTCTCTCTGTTGAATAAATAAATAAAATCTTTAAAATATATATATTTATATTTATATTTATATTTCTACCCTCAGTAAAACCAGCCCAAGTACTATCATCAGTAATAGCTATCAGTAATTGAATATTTAATATGTACCTGGAATTTACATATGTTTTCTACTCTTACAGTAATGCTAATTCAACATTATTGACCCCACTTTACAGATGAAGAAATTGAAGTTCCAATTTATATAAAACATAGCCAATTCCATAAGTGAATAGCCATTTTATCATAAATCATAACTCTTTCCACTAAGATACAATGCTTTCTGTAAAAAACAAAGTAACATATGGCCTCCACACTGCTGTCCCTCTCTCATCTTCCCCCTTAACATTTTAGACAAAGAGAGAATGAAGAGCATAAGGCAAAAATAAGTGTAAAGAAGAGCAGAGAAAATAAAAATTGATAAAAAATATTGAACAGAAATTTCAAGAAATATCAGTATCGGAGAGTACTTTTTAGAAGCCAAAGACATATACAAACGTATGTAATATATAGTATATATGCATACATAATTTTTAAGAAATAATTAACTGCCTTCCTCAATTCCTTAGTAAATATGTCATGTTTAAGTTATAGATTTTTCCTCTTATATGTAATATCTCTATAGACCTTCTTTATATCTTCCGTACTAGGTGGAAAATTTGCTTTTGTGTGAGAGGGATATCAATGGGGCTTAGATTTTATTAATGGTTGTATATAAATCTCACTCAAGAAATGGGCCAAAATACATAAATGAGTCAAATTCATTAAACCTGTATTTCTTGCTTATTTAGTCCAAGGCAGGTAACTAATCTCCACTCAGTTTCTTCTCTCTTGTACCACATGGTTGTATGCATATGCTTATCAGAAGCATAACAAGAATGTGGAGGCTGCATGCTACCTTAGAAATCTTGGCCCAGAAATGTTGTACTTAACAGTTATGGACTGAATTGTGTCCTTCCAAAATTCATATGTTGAAGTCCTCAAACTCAGGATCTCAGAATGTAACTGTATTTTGAGATAAGGTCTTTACAGAGGTGATTAAATTAAAATGGGACCATCAGGGTGGAGCCCAAATCTAATGTGATTGGTGTTCTTATTGGAAGAGGAGAGGAAGAAGGATGCACAGGCTGAGAAAAAAGATCATGCAAGGACATAGCAAGAAACTGACCATCTATAAGACAGGAAAGTCCTCAAGAAAAACTAATCATGCCAACACCTTGATCTAGGACTTCTAACCTCCAAAATTGTCAATAATAAATTTCTGTTGCTTAAGCCACTCAGTCTGTGATATTTTGTAATGGTAGCTCTAGCAAATTAATACACTCACTTTCATTCTTATTCCAATGATATGGCTTTACCTAATTACTCTGTAAGCTAAGATACATATTCCCTGACTGAGCATCTACAATTTTTGAAATATAGACATTGTACTGTATCTCTATCTTATAGAGTATATGAATCACAAGCTCTGCAGAATAATGTTCTATTTTTTTATCCAAAATAATTGCTCTATTTTGTACTCTGGTAAGTGTGTGAGAGAATCCACTAATCTTTATCAGCTACAACATTTGGAATTTCCAAGCATCTTATTTTTCATTTGGGTATGAGTATATGGGTATAAAATGAGTATAAAAATGAGTATAAAAAAATCTTATTGTAGTCTTGATTTTCACTTCCCTTGAGATCAGAGTTTTGGTATCTCTTTATATGTATTGACTATTTTATGAAGAATATACTCAAGTTTACTAATGAGTATTCTATTAACGTTGTTAACCTTTATCTCAGTGAACTCTATGAAGTCTTTATAAAATTTATACAATCCTCTCAGTTATTATGACACAACTTCTGCTAATTTTCACTTTTATTAAAGTGTCTTTGATAAACAGATGTCTTTTATTTTTAATATACTTTATCAGTCTCTTTTTTTCATAGTTGCCAAATGCTGCACTGTAAGTTCAATTTCCAAAAGATCTTATTGATTATTTTTTAGAGTTCTAAATTTGTACATTGGCCATTTAAATTCATCATCTGTCAGTGGACTGAGAAGGGAGAATGAATGAAAGCTCACATGGGTAGGGTAATACAGATATCTGGCAAAGTGGAGGGGCCCTAAAATCAGGATGCCTCATGGGATCTCAGAGATCCCAGAAGAGTGCTGTCGGGGGACGGTGCATGATCTGCCCCTCCGGCCATGCCCAAGCCACCAGGAATTTTGGTGGAGGTACCCGTTAATGTGAATGAAAGGCCCTCCGGGCTTTCCCCACCGAGAATCCAGAAAACCGTTCATCCTGTGGGCTGGGGCAATATGTCCTTTGTGTGCTTATCTAAGACATATAGTTCCATTTAATCCTCCTCCTGGTAATCATATCTCTGTATCTCTTATCTGTATTCCTTGATCCCTCTGCCTCAATGGTCTCAACTTCTGTGAGTTTAAGCAATCACTCTGTACCTTGCAGTAACAATATTAATCCTGTCTCTAGGGCAGGTGCAAAAGCAGTTAAAGATTTAACTGCACCACCCAACTTCCTCACTTGGGAATAATAAAAGACTGGGACCCTTGACAGTCAAGAGAGACTGAGAGGCGGAGACAGAGACAGAGAGAGCAAAGCAAGAGAGGTGGAGACAGAGAGAGACTGAGAGACTGAGAGAGAAAGACAAGAGAGCCTGCGCAGAGAGAGGCAAAGGCAAGAGAGAGTGAAGCAAAAGACAGAGAGCAAGAGATAGAGAGACAGAGAGACTGAGAGACAGAGACAGAGACAGAGAGAGCAAAGCAAGAGAGGTGGAGACAGAGAGAGACTGAGAGAGAAAGACAAGAGAGCTTGCGCAGAGAGAGGCAAAGGCAAGAGAGAGCGAAGTGAAAGACAGAGAGCAAGAGATAGAGAGACAGAGACAGAGAGACAGAGACAGCAACAGAGAGAGAAACAGAAACAGAGAAACAGAGAACAAGAGAGAAAGAACCAACTGTTTGCCTAAAGCTAGACTGATGTAACTAAAAAGCTTTAAATAAAGAACCCTGAAGACACAGTTTTCAGGAGAGGAGATCCCCCATACCACTCTTCGATTCCGGTCTCCTCATTTCACCGACTCTGTCACCAGCATCGGGGATCCCTGACTGACTGTTGCTGGGCCGGCTCCCAGCAGAGTGCCCAGAAATGCTTGTCAAGATTTTATCCTTTCTTAACCACAGGTCCTTTAAGTATTATTGGAAACATCAATTATGTTAGAAAGTATGTCAAAGAGAATCCATTTGCTCTGTGCTTATAAAACAAAGAACCTATAGATCACCATCTATGGTATCCATGATGATAAGAAAACAAGACTGTCAGAAATTATAAATAAATGTATCATGTAAAAGAGCAGTAACAACTAGGAAACAAACAGCAAACAAAAGGATAAAATCTTCCTAGAAGCACTGAGTTATTGAAAAGTTCAATTCAATTACATCAATACAATGAAAGCACAAAACAGATACCTAAAAGATAGGATATTATATAGCGGCAAATGAAGAAGTAAGTAAATAAACTGAAATGCAGAACAATATTGGATCTATTAAATAAATTAGAAACTAAAGGAAGCAGAACAAATATAGTTGAAAACTGAATTGCTGTTACGGGAACAAGACTTCAGAAGTCATAGTGAACATACAAGAAAAGTCAAAGATAATAAAATTATTTATATAAAGACATATGATGCAACATAAAATAATTGGTAACCCTGAAGTAAACAATACAAATAATTTATTCACAAGAGATACATTAGGAAAAAATATATTAAATTATATAGGAAATAAATTCACAGAATAATTAGATAGGATAAAAAAAGAAACAAAAAATCTATCAGTATGTACTATCTACCAAGAAAAGGTGACAGCAAAAAATAAAAATTGAAATTCATGGTGATTATACCAATGCCATTGAATTTCAAAAGTAATTTCTCATTCCATGAGTAGGAAGAAAAAGTTATCTGTTCAAGTAAAATCGACTTCCTTAGATTTCCCACAGAAACACTCTTCACCAGAGGACAAGTAAAGCAGCCATTGCCACGTCCTGAAAGAGAATTAAATATGATCCAAGAATGAGCTTCATCTTAATCATAAAAGAATTTTATAAAAAAAAAGTAAGGGGCTGATTCTATAGTATAAAAGACTCAGGAAATAGAAAATGAGTACATCTGGAGACATATTATTGGTAATGAAAATAAACAATATAAAAGATAACATAACATGATAACAAGGATGATCTCGTGATTTATTGGTGATGACCATTAAATATGTTTAGTCACAGAACCAAGAAAAAACCCTGGAGGGAATGTCACTGGATAACTGACAAAAACAATATTGGCAACCGAATTAGTAGATCAGTAGAGAACATGTTAAAGAAATACAATAAAATGGAATGCCTATCTGGCTCGGTTTGTTAAGGGTCCAATTCTTGATTAAGCTCAGGTCTTGATCTCCGTGTTGTGAGTTCAACTCTCATGTTGGACTCCATGCCCCGTGTGGAGCCCACTTAATAAAAAAAGGACAGTAATGGTAAACCCCTGATCTTTTTCTTCTGGAGTCATTAAATTCTTTTACATTTAATAATACACACACATATGTAATTTGGGTGCCATTTTAATTTCATCTATATATTTTTAAAATAATAACTATAAAATATTTACATAAACAATAAAGATAAAAGGGAATGTATAGTAACTACAATAAAGTTAACAGGGAATATATGGTAAATATTTTGAGAAAAATCAGAAAACAATACTTTGATAAAATGCATTTATAACAATGTGAAAGAACACCTGTATATATTAGGATATAAAAAAGCTATATATTTCAATGTTATTTCTAAATAGTGTAATCAATTTTTTTTTAAAAGATTCTATTTATTTGACAGAGAGAAACACAGCTAGAGAGGGAACACAAGCAGAGGGACTGAGAGAGGGAGAAGCAGACGCAGGCTTCCTGCCAAGCAGGAACAGGGCTCGATCCTGGGTCTCCAGGATCATGACCTGAGCCGAAGGCAGTTGCTTAACCAACTGAGCCACCCAGGCGCCCCAGTGTAATCAATTTTGATTTAAGCTTTGCTCTTTCTGTTTTTCTAAAATCACTAAATAAGACTTTCATTTGAAACAGTTTAAATAAAATGTAAATGTTATGGTAAAATGATTAAATAAAATATAAATAAAATAAATAAAAATTAACTAAATCATAGAACAGTAATCATTTTTTCCTGACTTAGAAGGCTGTAGAAATTTTGTATGGTTGTGTATTTTATGACATAGTATATGAATATATAAATATGTAAAAGCACTTTTGCCATGGCATTAATCTTTACATAATGAGAATCAAGGGCATTGCATAGTGCTGGTACCAGGAAAAGAAGTTTCTCATTAATGTGTTCCAGTGCTCCACACAAAAAACATCTTTTGTCTGGTAAAAGCTTCTTAAGGGCTGTTTGAAGCCTCAGTGGACATGCACTACATTTGTTATTCAATCAGAGTTCTGCAGTATTAGAGAAAGATATGCTCTCTTAATACCTTCATTGTCTTTGATAAGATAAAATACACAAGAAATTGTTCGCTTTGGGAAAGGATTAACTAATCCCAACCACAAAATTCAATTTAGTAAGGCAAAGGTCCTTTGTACATTATAGTCTAATCATCTGATTGAAAAAACCTGAGTCAGGTACCAACTAATCAAGACTAATCAAGAAACAAGTGTTATTATTATTACCTTTTAGAATAATAAATAGCCTTGATGAGATATGCCATACATTATTTTCTTTTTACATTTAACTACAGATTTTCAAAGTTGCTTACCTAAGCTTTTGTTTACTCACTGCACTAATGAAGACGACACTCTATTCCTTCCTCTTGAATATTTATACTTCAATCTGATTTTGGTTTGGTAAACCAAACCAAAAAACATCTATAAACAAAGCAAAGGATGTTCCATAATTGTTATCACCTAAAAATGTCTTGTAAGTTCATATATACCAAGAATAATTTAATTTCCTTTCAATTTCTAAATCTCTCCCTTCTGCTAGTATCACAATATTCAATGCAGTTGTGTGCCAACTTTTCCCCTGAACACCTGGTCAATCCTTTACTGCCAGATGGACCTGCTGATGTAGAACAAAACAGGGAATGGTTGTAATAAATATGTCTGTGGGGGATATTGTTGGTAACATTATTGGTTGAGTCTGCCTTGACTGAAAATTGTAGCAATCCATAGCCTCCATTTATCTGTCTACAACTAGCAAATTATTCAGAGGTGTCAGAGACTGGGTGATATAATGAAAGAGCACTCATCTGTAAATTGGTAGATTTTTACAATCTGTGCTACTCACTTTACTTCTTTGGGGCTCACTTTCCTATGTCTAAAACGAGTGAATTAAGCATTAAAAGAATTGAATGGGATGTTTCTTGTACTTTATTCAGTTCTGTAGTTCGAAGTCACAATGTGAACATGTAACATGTGGCATCAGAAAAAAATAGAATTTTAATGACATATTTTCAAGTAAAAATGTACTTTCTGGGCGCCTGGGAGGCTCAGTGAGTTAAGGCTTCTGCCTTCAGCTCAGGTCATGATCCCAGGGTCCTGGGATCGAGACCCATATCAGGCTCTCTGCTCCGCAGGGAGCTTGCTTCCCCCTTTTTCTCTGCCTGCCTCTCTGTCTACTTGTGATCTCTCTCTCTGTCAAATAAATAAATAAAATCTTAAAAATATATATATATATATATATACACTTTCTACATCATTTCGATTTTCCAAAATTTTTGAAAAATACTCCTGTTTTAATAGTTACATTATTTTAATAAACTGATGAATAGCTACTGATTTTTTTTCATTTTATTACTGCTGAACATTAACTTGTACTATATGCCAGATACAATAACATGAGCTGAGACCCTGTTAAGCCCCACCCACTAACTGGGACTGGTAAATGCAGGGTGAAGGAAATAGCAGAAGAACACCTATGCAATGGGTGAAGAAGAGAAGATACATAGATGATTGGATGTGGAAGTAACTGGATGACTCCTAACAAGTGTAAGATGAGCAGATTCTCACTTGGCAAGAGGGGAGGAGTAACATGAGAATTTAATGGAAAGATGTTGCAAATGCCAACAAAAAGATACAGACAAGAATTATACTTGAAGAGGTTTTGCCAAATCACCAAAATGTTAATAACAGAAAGAGGAAATGTCAAATACGGGACAAAAATTAAGTGCACAGAAGCACAGACAAATTTTAAGAATAAAACTAATGCTTTATCAGTGAGTATTAATGGACTTCCAATTTCAGCTCCAATATCTAAAGAGCTGAGAAGTCATCACTCCTACAATAAGAAATAGTTGTACAAACTGAAAATCAGTGATGTTTCTTGCACCTGTCAGAAAACCAACACTGCAAAGCAAACTTCTACCTCAAAATCCAGAAACTCAAGCCTATACAGAAAATCAGAGCTGATGTCTGCTTACCAAGAGAAGCAGGAACCATAAACTAGTAGGACTACCTAAACAGTAATATTAACAAATTGCTGGAAACTGGCTGTGGACTAGTTTGAGAATTATAAACCACAGGGAATGGGGGCTGTTGCAGTCTTGGAGGGCTGCATATTTTATGGGATTTCTTTCTAGGCACCCAATAAAGACCTAAGAAAGATCTAGTGGTTCTGGCAGAGGGAAGGAAAGACAAGTAGTTCTGAAATACACCCAGAGCCTTCTCCATATCAGAGGCCTCATTTCCATAGAAAACACTTAAGTTTATCCCATCATGGAGAAGGTCATTTACCCTAAAACCCTCAAGACTTTTCTCTCTCATCTAACGGGAGGAGAAAACCTAAGAAACACTTGTGAAAGTCACAGCTCAGGGAAACAGACCCATTAAAAGATTGAGATGCAATCATAATACTAGATAGTGCTTCTTCTGCCCCATTATTTACCCTTACATTAGTAGGGTTCCAGTAGATTACAGCTGAAATAGCTGCAAGTTACAGACTCTCCCCAAATCTAAAGGAGAGATGAAAATAAGATCACTAGAGAAATATGAAATCTGAAGAACTAGAATCAGGGAATTTAAAGTAGCTATTATTAACATGTAAAAGGCACTAATGAAAAAGTAGACAACATACAAGGGCAAATGGGTAATGCATTCAGAGTTACGAAAAGTCTAAGAAAGAATCAAAAGGAAACAACACAAATCAAAATAAAGTGTAGCAGAAATTAAAAAATGCCCTTAATGGTCTCATTGGTAGACAGGATATGGTCAAGGATAGAATCAGTGAGCTTGAGGATAGGTCAGTAGAAACTTGTTAAGGTGCAAATAAAAGAAAAAAAAAGGAAAATACTATCCAAAAACTGATGGAGATTTTTTAAAGGTGTAATATATACTTATCTGAAATATCAGAAGTAATAAAAGAAAGACTTATGTAGAAATATTTGAAATAATAATGGTCAAGAACTTTCCAAAATTAATGACAGACACTGAACCATGGATCTAGGAAGCTCAGAGAACAACAATGAATATACATACCAAGAAAATTATATGTAAGTATATCATGTTTAAACTGCAATAAATGAAAAGGAAATCTTGAGAAAAGCCAGAGTGAGAAAGTCTTATCTCTAGAGTAACAAGGGTAGAAATTAGACCAGACCTCTCAATGGAAACCATTAAAGTAAGAAGCAAGTAGAATGAAATGTAGAATTCTTTATCAAATAAAATTATCCTTCAAAAGTGAAAGAGAAATAATGTCACAAATGAAAACTGAGGGAATTCTCTGGGCAGAATATCTGCTATGTGAAAGATGTTGAAATAAGTTCCTTGAATAAAAGGAAAATTTTATAGTGAGGTAATTGGATCTACATAAAGAAAGAAAGAACACTGGGGAAGAAATACATAAATGCAAATTTTTTATTCTTTTTTTTTTTTTTAAGATTTTACTTATTTATTTGAGAGAGAGTGAAAGGAAGAGATGGCAGAGGGAGAGGGAGAAGCAGATTCACTGATGAGTGGAGAGCCCAATATGGAGCTGGAGGCAGGGCTCTGTCCCTGGACCCAGAGATCTTGATTTAAGCCCAAGGCAGATGAACCAACTGAGCTACCCAGGGTCCCCTTATGTTTTTTATTCTTAATTGATCTAAAAGATCATGTTTTAACATTCTATTGTAGCAATATATTTGGATAGGTGAGTTAATTACAACAATTACACAAGGGTCAAGAGGAAGACTTGGTAATATTTTATTATTAGCTACCTATACTATATATGAAGCAGCATACTGTTATTTGAGGATGAATGTAGGTTAATTAAAGATGTAAATTGTAAACTCTAGGGCAACCACTATTTGGAAGGAAGTGTAATTAATATGCTAACTGTGGAAGGAAAATGTCATTTTTTTTTAAACTGAGTTGAGTTGTAAATGTCTTTAGTGTATTCCGATATAAGTCCCTTGACAAAAACATGATTTGTAAATATTTTCTCTTATTCTTTGGTTTGTGTTATCACTTTCTTGATGATTTCTTTCGAATCATAAAAGGTTTAAATTTTTATGAATTCTAATTTGACTTATTGTTTCTTTTGCCATTTGTGCTTTGTCATATCTAAAAAATCTATTTCCTAACCCAAGATCACAAAATTAATTCCTATGCTTATTTTTCAGTGACTTGTAATTATAATACTAAAGTTTATTTCTATTTGGATTAATTATTCTCTATGATGTGATATAAGATCCCAATTTCATTGTTTTGAATATAGACATCAAGGTGTCTAAACACCAATGATGAAAAATGTTAGTCCAATGAATTTTCTTGGCATTCTTGTTAAAATCAATTGCCCGTAGTCTGAGTATTTCTAGATTCTCCGTTATGTTCCATTGATCTTTTTTCTCTTTTAAAGATTTTATTTATTTATTTGGCAAAGAGAGACCACAAGTAGGCAGTGATGCAGGCAGAGAGAGAGGAGGAAGCCGGCTTCCTGCTGAAGCAGAGAGCCCGATGCGGGCCTCAATCCCAGGACCCCGAGATCATGACCTGAGCTGAAGGCAGAGACCCCAACCCACTGAGCCACCCAGGCGCCCTTATGTCCCATTGATCTTGATGTATATATATAGGATTATGTAACTGTGACAGTACCTTGATTAATGTGGCTTTATTAGTAATATCTGAAATAGAAGAGTATGTGGTCCTCAAACTTGTTTTTCTCTCTATAGTGTTTTGTCTATTCTGGGTCTCTTGCATATCTATACAAAATCTAGAATCAGCTTGTCAATGTCTGCCTAAAGACAGCAAGAATTTTGGCAAAAATTGAGTGAACCTATGGATCATTTTCAGTGGTATCACCATCCCAAGAATAATAAGTCTTTAATGTAGGATGCCTGTCCTTTATTCTAGGTGTTCAGTAAGTGCCAACAACAATGTTGCAAAATTTTTAATGTAAATTCTTAATACTTCTTTTGATAATTTTTAAAGAATATTTATTCTTTATAGTGGTATTATAAATAGAATTGTTTCTCTAATTTTATTTGGAATTTTTATTGTTTGCAAAAATGCAATTGATTTGTGTACATGGATATTTTTATTTTGAAACCTTGCTGAAATCCTTCATTACTTGTCCTAGTAGTTTCAGTGGATTTTTTTTACAATTTTGTATATACACTATCACATCATCTACCAATAGAGAGAGTTTTATCTCTACTTTTCTACTCTGGATTTTTTTTTTATTTCTTTTCCTTATCTAATTGTCCAGGGTAGCACCTCTGGGACAATCTTGACTAGAAGCAGTGAGAACAGGTGTACCTGTCTTGGTCCCTCAACTTAAGGGGAAAACATTTAGTATTTCAGTATAAAAATGTTATTAGTTGTAAATTTTTTAACAGATACCCTTATTAGTTTTAGACAGTTCCATTCTCTTCCTTTTCTGTTGTTTTTTCTAAGAATGTGTTGGGATTTTTTTCAAAAATTTTTTATGCATCTATTGAAATCATCATATGTTTGTCATTAATTTTATCTTGGGTGTAGTACATTGATTGACTCAGATGTTGAACCCATCTTTCATTCCTGAGATAAATCCCTTTTGATCATGATGTATAATCTTTTTATATGATGCTAGTTTTGTCTTGTTAAAATGTTATGGAAAATATTTGCATCTGACTTCATAAAGGATATTTTCTGTAACTCTCTCTTCCTGTGATTTCTTTCTCATTTGGGTATCAGAATAACAATGGCTTTATAGAATAAGTTGGGAAGTGTTCCCTCCTCTTTTTAATTTTCTTGGAAGGTTTTATGTAGAACTGACATTTATTCTTCTTTATATCTTTGGTAGGATTAAGTATTAAAAACATCTAACAATGAGTTTGGTGTGTGTGTAAATTTTTTACATTATTAATTTTTATTAATAAACAATTTCCTTGTTTATTAAAGGTTTACTCAGATTTCCTGTTTCTTGATGAGCTAATTTTGGGTAGTTTGTATCTTTCTAGGAATTTGTGCATTATTTGTAGATTATCTAACTTTCTGGCTTACATTTTTTTCATAGTATGCTGTTATAATTATCTTTGCTTCTGTTAAAAGGATAAAGGTTTCTCTTTCATCTCTGAATTTTAGTAATATGAATCTCTCTTGTTTTCTTTGGGTTGCTAAAGGTTTGTCAACTATGTGAAAACTTTGAAAGAACCAACTTTCAGTTTTGTTGATTTTTTTCTATTGTCTTCCTATATTCAATTCTAACTTCTTTTAGTTTATTTCCACTCTAATAATTATCATTTCCTCTCTGCAACTTGATTTTGATTCAGTTTACTCTCCTTTTTCCCACCCATCTTTTGATTGGAGTGTTAGTCTATTTGCATTATTGTAATTACTGAAAAAGTAGGCTTTGTGTCAACTATTTTGGGATTTGTATACATTATTTTGTATACATTATTGTCTATTTTGTGCCATTTTCTGCATTACTGTTTTCTTTTTTGTTTGAATATTTTCTAGCATATTAGTTCAATTTTCTTGTTTTTTAATTTGCTCTATCATTAAATTTTATTTAGTGATTTCCTTGGAATGCACTTTACATCTTTTCTTTTTCATTTTTGCCTGCAATTGATATCTTAATTTAAACAATCTGGTTTAGATTAATACCATCTTAATTTCAACATTATAAAAAATTTTGCGCCAATACAATTTTATTCCTTTATCCTTTTGTTTTGTTAAAATAATAAAATTATATCTCTTTGTCTTATAAGCCCATCAACACAGTTCTACAATTATTGTTTCATGTAGTTTTTTTTTTAACCACATAAAGGAAGAGTTACACAAAGATTCACATATGCTGCATTTTATATTTATATATGAATGCCCCTTTCTGATTATCTTTGTGTATGTGTATTTCAGATACTATGCAGTGTCATTTCTTTCTAGCCTGAAAGATTTTCTTCAGTATTTCTTATAATGCAAGTCTTCTAGTGATATATTTTCTTAGTTTTTGATAGTCTGGATATATCTCTGTTTCTTCTTCATTTTTGAAGAATTTGTTTTGCTGTATATAGAAATCTTGACACTTGTTTCTTTCAGTGTTAACTGTCCCATTCCCCCAGCATCTTGTTTTTATTTTTGATTAGAAGTTTTTGATTAAAAGTCCATTGTTAATCTTCTTGATGATCCCTTTTTTGGTGATGAGTATTTTCATCTTGTTGTTTTCAAATTTCTCTATCTTGGCTTTTGAAAGTTTGATTCTGATGTGTCTAGTTATGGATCTCTTTGAGTTTATCTAACTTCTTTTAGTTTAGTTTGTTGAATTGTGGAATGAATGGATTCATTTTTCATCAAATTTGAAATTTTTTTTCACCATTTCTTCAAATATTCTTTCTGATCCTTTCTCTCTGTCTTCTTCAGGGAGTGTTACGCATCTGCTGATATGCTTGATAGTGTTCCACGAGTCTGTGAGGCTCATGTTATTTCATTCTTTTTCCTTTTTGTTCCTCAGACTGTATAATCTCAATTGACTTATATTCAAGTTTCCTAACTCTTTTTCTGCCAACACAAATCTGCTTCTGAGTATCTTTTTTGAATTTTTCATTTCAGTTATTATATTTTCTCAACTCCAGGATTTTCATATGCCTCTGGTTCTTTTTTGAAAAGATGATTTTTATCATTTTATTGATATTCTGTATTTGGTGATATTTTTGTTATAATTCTGACAAGATATTCTTTAGCTTTTGAACATTTTTCTAATACCTAATTTAAAGTTGGAGTCTAATAAGTCCAATATCTGGGTTTCCTTAAAGATGATACTTATTGACATCTTTTTTTTTTTTTTACTTTTGTATTGTTGAACCCATACCTTCCTGGTGTTTGGGTGACATAATTCTTTGTTGAAAACTAGACTAAAATAATATAACACGGTGACTCTTATATGCAAATCTGCCATTTCCCTCCCCAAGCCAGTATTTATTTCTACTGTTTGTTGTTGTTGGTTCTTGCTGGTGCTGACTTTAGTAGTTTTTCTAGAAAGTTGTGTAAAGTCAGTGTTCTTTTTCATGTGCAAACATTAAAGTCTATTTTCTTAGCTTAAAAAAGATTTCCTTAATGGCTCTGAATCAATAAGTCTCCCACACTTTACTAAGGAGCTCTGTGTTTAATCAGAGCATATGTTTAATCCTCTGGAGTTTCACAACATAGTCTTAGATGGAAGTTTCTCCTTGTTCAGACTCCTAATATTAGCCTGAACAACAGGTAAAAAATGAGGTGAAGTGAGAAATTAAGGTCTTACTAGAACTTTTCTGGGTATATTCAAAGTACTATCGATGTACATGTCTTTCTCAGTCACCAGGAATATATCCTGATTTATAAGCCCCTTATTTTCCTCTCACTACTCTGATTTCTTTCTGAGTTTTTCAGTTAGATTTTTTTGTTGCTCCCTCAGGCAGTTATGATGTTAAACAAGTGCAACATTTTTTTTTTTTTTATTTGACAAATGCCACAAGGAAAAGTTTGTACTGAACAAGCTTAAAGTTGGGTCAAATAAAGACAAGCATTGAGAATGGAACATTTTAGAGTTATGGCACTGTATGCCAGATAGGTCATGCAGTGACAACTTTCTGGAAATAGGACTTTTGAGGGAATTCCATGCTCATTTTGCCCCTCCCCCTCAGTGGCTACTATTTTGTTGGTTTTCACAATACTATTGTGTATTTAGTTTTCAAGGCACAAAAACGTTTAGGAGAAAAATCTTTGGGGTGGTAAGATTTTATTTATCTGACAAAAAGAGAGAGAGAAAGAGAGAGAGAGAGAGTGCAAGCGGAGGGAGGGGCAGAGAGAGAGAATCTTTAAGAAGATTCCCCACTAAGCACAGAGCCCAATCTGGGGCATGATACCAAGACCCAGGGATCATGATCTGAGCTGAAACCAAGAGTCAAACTCAACTGACTGAGCCACTGAGGTACCCTGGAAGAAAAATATTCAAATATGGCAAGTTAAAGTACCCCAAAGTCACCATTCTTACAGAGATTTAGGCATTTTTCTTGTATAAGCAAGAAAGCTTTTGGTTTATTTCAATTGTTCCAAAAAGGGTGAGTTTTAAGTTTTGCGAGTGTTCTCATTGCTTTTATGAAGGAGTGAATTTTTACATGTTTTTTCTCTGCCATTCTGGAAGTTCTACAAAATAGCAAAAGGCTAATAACCACTGTGAGAATTGGTTCAAAGATATTCTTGTCCACTTGAGTCTGGTATTAAAAGTAATACGATGCTTTTGTTCAAAATATATTTTGTCATACAAATCAAACACTTTTTTCCCCTTCGGAGCTCTAGAAATGAGTTTTCTAAAGCACTGTCTCTGTGATCTCCTTCTTGGTTCTCTATTGACAAATGTTCTAATACCCTTTGAAGGAGAATATCTTATTCTGTTCAGATGCTAATCTTTAAATTAGTACTGTCTTCTTCCTTCATCTATTTCTGTAAGAAGAAACTAAATTATGTTGTAGTTCAATGTCTTCAAAATGATTTAATGTTGAAAATTATCTCAAAAATAAGTAGCAATTTTAGAATATGGTTGTCAAGGCCAGATTTAAAAAAATAACCATTTTATTGAGTTTTGGGGTCTTGACTTTTGAACTGTAAAGGGACTGGGAAGAGGGGGCCTGTCTCTCACTTACTTGTTCCTAGTGGTACTCTGCAGGACCAACTTCTAAAGAATTCTCTGACTCTGGCTAATCAATATTCTTTAATTTACTTCATTTGTTGTTTAGAAAGATGAATATCTTTTTTCTCAAGGACAGAACTAGGTACTGTTTTGCAGTGCTAATATCTTTCCAAACTTGTTAGTAAAAAATAATGCACAAGTACACATATCAGTGATGATTTAATTTCAGAGAACAAATAATCTTACAAATATGAAATCACTCAGGGACAATATTTCCAATTCTAAGGGAAAATTGAAAACAAAATTACCCATAAGTCTCAAACATTTTATAAAATGTCAAAATTTTGTTTTATTTTATTTTGTTTTTAAAGATTTTATTTATGTATTTGACATAGAGAAACACGGCTAGAGAGGGAACACAAGCAGGGGGAGTGAGAGAGGGAGAAGCAGGCTTCTTGCTGAGCAGGGAGCCTGATGCCAAAGCTAGATGCTTAATGACTGAGTCACTCAGGCACCCTGTAAAATGTCAACATTTTAAAAGGAATGGATTGCTCCAGGTTGTCTGATTTTCATAGTTAACTAGACCATGTTCCTACAAAGAGGTAAAGGACAAATACTTGTTTGCAAAGTAGTTATGGAAAAACAATAAATGAAAGGATAACAATCTTAAACTAAACAAATATCATTCTTCTATTTTTTTCTAAATCAAATTCTTGATTTTTCAGATAGCCCAAAACTAACATATACTTATAAATATAAGAATACTTTTTAAAACATTAATATCATATGCAGTGATGACTATAAAATTCTGCTTAGTTTCCATAATAACCAAAAATATGATATCAATAGTCAACTACTTGGTATGTAAACATTTTTTGCAGAATGTAAATCACTTTCCTATTCACTACATTTTTTTTTTTACTTTCATAGTCTGTATGAAATGTGTAAGTATGGTTAAGTGGTATAAGTTGCCAAATGTATATATATATATATATATATATATATATATATATATATATATATGTATGTATGTATATATATGCATATGACATTTCAATAATAGATATTTATATATTTGCATATATAAATATTTATAGATATATATATAACTAAATACATTGTCATTGAGTAGGAGAAAATAAACTAACAAACACCTTTTAATTTTAAAGGCTGATATTCATTCCATTCTACTGTTTTACATTTCTTTCATTTAAATTTAAATAATATGAAGGCAAAAAAAAGGAGTCACTTTTACTTGAAATTTTAAGCAAAACTTGAATAAGATATTGACACATTTATTTCCTTCATGTTTCCAAAAATAATAAATGCATTTAGAAAAAAAACAAGATATTTTTCAAGAAATAAAATCTTCTCCAAGAGTCACAATCTGATAAAAATATTTTGAATAAGTGTCTGAGCTTTATTTTTGTGATTTTTCTGTTATACAACCTGATATTAAAAGCTGATACTGATTATGAGTGTATGTGGAGAACAGCTCAAATTACATTTAATAAGCTAAGTGACAAAGCGTTATTTTTCCTGAAAAGAGAAGCTGTCTTCATAACAATGCAATGTTTTATTAGCATCACCAAGATTATACCAACAAAGCCTTGAATAACAGGCCTGGCATTATTATTCATTGTTATTTTCTAATGTGTCATCGGCACAGAATAAATGGTGTTATATGTATATTGTGACGATTTGTGGTTAAAAGCAAACAAGATAAGTAATTTAAATTAATCTGGCTCTCAACAATGTGTTAGATGCCCATTTGGTCCAAGGCATTTCTAGTTTTTGTGAGAGAGATGAAAGAGAAGACACGTCAATTTCTGCCTATCTTCGAAGAGCTGTAATTTCATTGTGAAAGATGACATAGAAACAGATTGCTGTAAAAAGAGCAAAGCAAAGAAAGGTTAGATATTTAAGGTCCAAGTCTTGAAAACTCAGAGAAGGAAGAAATGCCAGTCAGTTAGCAAATTTGTCTCACCCTGAGGGTGTGCTGAAGAAAACAGTAGGCTTTAGTAGCTCAAATGTACCACAGCAAAATTTAGCTACCTCTAACTAAAGCACCGTGTCCTGGGTCCTCTTCTATATGAATTATTTAAGGCACAAGCTCCAGCTAATGGTCAAAGTCACAACAGAACTGTAATATTAATGTAGTTACCTTCTAAGTGGCCCCAGGTGTCGGAGCAGTTTTATACTGTATTGTGCTATTCCACCTTTCCTCCGTATGAGTGTACTCAGCTGTAGCTAGCTCTTGAAAATAAGTTATTATTTTTATAAAAAGGTAGAAGGAACTCACTCTTCCTAGGTCAACATTACTGACATTTTTGCCCTTATTTCCTCCCTCCCCAAGGAAATGTATTATCCAGTATCCAGTGTATATGCCAATATAACTAGTGTGTTTAAAACTAAAGCAAAACAAAACAAAGTAAAAACCTTGAAGGGTTAGTAATTAAAAAAAAATTAAAACACAGCTCTTAAATTGTTGTATTTCATGACTAGACATTTCAACAACTGTTAGAATTTATCCTTTCATTGCACCTTTAAAAATCTATCAAATTTATTTATTCTACTAAAATGAGACATTTTGGTGAAAAACCTTGGCCAAATTAAAGTTTTGTTTTCATTTTATATATTTATACAAGAGCTATGACATTTTCAAGAATAGATACAATAATATATACAATTAATATAATACAATGGTATCTTTATCTAAAATGTTATGTACTTATTGCATGAAATAACAAAAAGTTAATGTGATCTTTATTACTATATTATTCTCATTTTTTAATTTAGTGGTTATTCTTAATACATTTTATTTATTTATATTTTTCATTTTAAAAAATTTATTATTATTTTCAGTTTCTATTACTTTTTACTCAGTTTTATTGCATTTTATTCATTTTATTATGAATTCACTTATTTTAATAAATTTAATTGTATTTTTATTTGTGTGTTAAATAAAATAAGGGGAACTAGCAATGTTTGGGAAATCTATTTTTCTAACAAATGGCAAAATATTAAGTTTCTAAATGTCTAATCATTTGATTTAGATAAGCTTTGAAATCAATATAATTTTGTTTCAGGTATATTTCAAAACCTCTGGAAACTGTCTAGTAACTTCAGGGGTTGACATATTAGACTTGAGAATTTATTACTTGAATTATGCTTGTAAATATCTATTTTAAAAAGGACTTATTTTGTGGTTCAAAAACACAATATATCATTGTTCTATGATTGAATAACTAAATGGGCACTTGTCACCATAGAAACAGAAAGTTGAAAACAAGAAATTGCTAAAGAACTTTATAAATAATTTGATTGGTTTATTAATTTGAAGGAAACAAACAAAATTGTGAATTTTCACAAGAATTAGTATTTTTAAATCTAAATTTACTTTATGTATTATTACTAGAAACATCTAATCTTTATCACTTTGAAATACTCAAAGTTTTTTTTCTCATGTTTCTCAATCAAAAGACTTCAGTTAAAAGATAATACACATCTAACACAATTACTTAGTAGCTTACTGTGGCATAATATATCTCATTAACTATATTGTGATCAAACCATTATTATTTTCATTTTATTCATGATAAATCAGAGGCTCAGAGAAGCTAAAGATATATCCAGGATCACTCAGCTGCTAAGGAGACAAGAAACAAATTGAGCTTAAATCTATGTATTCTTCCTACATAGGTAAAATCTCATTGGAAGGAGGCTCTGAGATGAAGATTAATTAGCAGAAATTTTATTAGGGTTTAATCTTGCAATCAAGTCCTATTGAGGAAGAGGAGAAAGTAGGGGGAGTAGACAGAGAGGCTTGGCTGCCATATGGTGTCAACAAAGTTTTGGCCAATCATAGAGGAAGTTCTGAAGTAAGAGTAGCCTTATAGAATTCTTCTGAGTTAGGAAGATATGAGGTCTTCCAAAATTCATATTTCTTAGTGATGGGAAGTATGAAATGGAATAAAAATTGTCTCTTACTTTGGAGCAGAGCTTCTCAACTTTGGCATTATTGACTTAGGGCAAGATAAGTTTTTGTTTCAAAAGTGTGCCCCATGCATTGGTAGATGCTTAGAATCATCCTTGCATTCAACTTACTAGATGGTAGTTTTTTACTTCCCCACTTGTAACAACTAAAAATGTTTCCAGATATTGCCAATTATCTGCTGAGGAACAAAAATCTCCCTTTTTCCAAGTCAAGAAATGTCGCTTCACAGACCATGTGCTAGCATGGTCTAGCTCATTATCCTCTTGAAAACTTTACTGATATTGCAGTCCCTGAGGCTTCATGGGGTTTGTCCCTCACTCCCTAGAATAGTGAATTCATTCACCCTCAGGAAGAGTGAATTCTGATTGCCTTTCTGATATGAGTATAAAGAACGCATTTGTTGGACAAGACCATTTACCATGTAGCTGAGCCCATGCAAGGATGCATAGCTAGCACTGGAACTGCAATGGATTTTTTCATTTGGTTGAGTTTGTGAAAGTCTACAGTCATCCTCAATGATCTATTTCAATGAGCCAATGAAGTTGTGGTGGCCAATTTCATTAAATAAATAGGGATAAGGAATTGACCACCACTCTCATATTCTTTAGGGTAGCTCTGATCTGTCATACCCTTAGGATGTTGTGTTATTTGTGATTTACTCTCTCAGACAGTGAGTGGAGGACTTTCAGAGATTTCCATTTGGCATTCCCTTGCATAAGAGTCTTACCTCACTGATTAAGACACTAGGGGAGGATTATACAAATCGCTAAGTATACCCATTACAACAATATATTTAGCATCAACAACAACAAAATGATCACCAGGTGAACCCATCGAACAAGTATATCCATGGTAACACAGACCGGGGCAAGGACTCCATTTATTAGTTGACTCTCTTACGCAGGCATTCTAATATAGGATCCATGATAATGCTTTTCATGCATGGTATAAATGTTAGCTTGGATCTTATGGTTCCTACACTTGAAGGCATTTTTTTTCTCACTCTGAAATTAGCTAAAAATGGCTGTATGTTCCCTGAGGGAATTTACTGGGGAGTTATTACTTTGTATACTTGCCATGCTGTTGCATGCCCCTTCCTTCTGGAGACCTAACCTCTCCTCTCGCAGTGGGATCTAGATTGGAAAACTGAATGAGATATGAAAATTCATAAAATAATTACGAATATTAGGCTGGCTGTTGTCATATTCCTGATTATCCACCCTCAATTCCTTTTGTTTGTAGAGAGTAAACAATACCTGCGCTGACTGCCCATCCCTCTTGCCCTTAAGGATGCTTTGTTCTTCTAAGCATTCCTAAAGCTATCTGTGGGTTAGGGTCTGGGGCTGTCACTCTGACCTTGACTCACATTATAACAATTGTTACTGCCTTGATTTAAACAGTGAGGTACTGCCAGCTGGCCTTTACAATTTTGGAATCCTATCATTGTCCCAGTTATAACGTGTAAGTTTAGATTTACAGCAGCATTTTCTAAAGTCATCCTGGGTCTACAGAGGCCAACCAATACTTTCTCAGGGATGGTTATGCTACTGCTTTAAGCACATTCCTTATTGTTTTGGTAAATTTAGGCTTTCTAAGGGAGCATAACTATTTGTTAGGTTTTCTGACCCTGCATTGTATATTTGCTCACCCATTTCTCCAAACCTTTTGACTTCCTCTACTATCATCTGCTGTGGCAATTTTGCCAATTCTTATGTGGGGTCCTCATTCTTTCCAAAATTCTAAAAGCCAGGCTAGTCAGAGGGTTAAACCCTGAATTTTAGGAGAATACTCCCATGTCCATGAGTTCTCTCTTACTTAACCTCATATTCTAATCCCTCTTGATCTAGATATTAATATCACATCACATATATATGCATCTACTTCCTGCCAGAATATGTTGGCTAGGTTCTACTGCTCTTTCATGGTGTCTTGACTTCCTTAGAAAGTGCAGCTTACTTTGACAAGTTATATTATAAATTCACTCTAGTTTTTGGTCTAGTGGACAGGGAAGAAGAAAATGGCAGATCTTAAGAGGTGTACATTATGTTGTCAGCACACTTTTTTTTTTTTTTTTTTTTTAAGTAGGGAAGAACTCTAACCTCTTACAGAGAATTTGGCTATTTCCATGGGGACAGGAGAATGGCAAGATTTTCAAATGTATAACTAAGACACTAATCTTGGAATTGCACATACCCTATAGTGAAAGATCAACCTTCTCTCTAGCTTTACTGTTATTATTACAAGTCTTGGGGCACCTGGGTGGCTCAGTTGGTTAAGCAACTGCCTTCGGCTAGGGTCATGATCCCGGACACCCGGGATCGAACCCTGCATCGGGCTCCCTGCTCGGCGGGAAGTCTGCTTTTCCCTCTCTCAGTCCCTCTGCTTGTGTTCCCTCTCGCTGTGTTTCTCTCTGTCAAATAAAACAAAACAAAACTGATTAAAAAAAAAAAAAAAGTCTTGACACTCTTCCTTAGCTTTATTTGCCCTCTGCATGAGGCAGGACTCTTTATATACTGCCAAAAAAGCCTCCTAATTTTCTCACCTAGTCTTCAGATGATAATTAGGCACTCTCAGGCTTTCACTATCTTTTCTCAAAACATTAATTCCCCTGAAACTGGTACTCAATTCCATTAACCTTACAATTATTACTCCTTACGTATATAACAAATGCATGATAAGTTAATGCATGTATACCACACAAGATTTTCACCTGTGAAAATTTAAATAAATGCACTACTAAGAAAGTGGGTTTCCTATTAGTTATCTGGCCAATGAGTAACCAGTTGGAAAATTCCAATTTACATGCTACTTTTTTCTCCCACTTCTTGTACCAAGTGACACAAGAGCTTACCAGAAAGCAGACCCTAAGATTAGTGCCAGAAGGGCTTACACGTGGAAGAAGAAAAAGAAGTAATATTAGGCCAAGGGATAATTTGGAAGGTGATACATTGCAAAAGAGTTAGCCAAATTGAAATGGCCCTTCCAAGATGTTCCAAAATGAGGTAATGAGTTTAACCTTTATCCCTTGTATCAGCTGATCTTTGAGTGCAGGCTACCCTTGGTAGAGAAGCAAGGATGAAGCCAAGGTAGCTCTTCATGGCCAAGGCAATTTTCATAAAGGGCTGCCAGCTGATGTTTATCAGCCAGATATATGCCAAGAGAGAAATATATTCTTTAGTCTTAAAAGGATATATGTACCCAATACATCACAACATCCACCACACCGTGCCACCAAACTGTTCAATTCCTGTAGTGCCGCACTGTCAATTAGATTATCAGTTTAAACACAGATGACTTCTGTAGTTATTGAAACAAAGGTTTCCTATTCACAGGAAAGTTACCCTTTCTATAGCCCAACCTATCTCACTGAATAATGTGAAAAATAAAAGAGATTGTTTAAACCTTATAGTAGCATAAAACCTTTGTTTTAAAGCCTAAATCTAAAGGACTTCCTACAGATGAATTTGTCTAATTTTATTCTCATAATTTTATTCTTTTAAAATTATTTTTTATTTTTAAGTTATAATGCCAATTTTATTACCTATTACATTGTATAATGTGGAAAAGATGAACTAGTTACTCTTTAACCATTTTTTTTCCTTCTGATATCAGTTAGATTAGATTTTCCAGATTCACCTGCAGTTGGAGTGGCCATGTGAGTGAGCTCTAGAAAATGTCCCTAACTGATGTATGCTACTTCCAGACATGACTCATAATAAAACATCACACACATTATTTTCCTATGTTCTTTTCTTCCTGCCTTGAAGATGATGAAGTACAAGATAGACACAGTTTGGGTTTTTAAAATACTTCTTAGTGGAGTTCTTCTCAGCTCAAGAGGGCCTATTTTGCACTTTTCATGAGTGGGACATCAATTTCTATATTCCTAAGACACTAAAATATTTTTTTAAGATTTATTTATTCATTTGAGATAGAGCATGAGAGAGAGGGAGAGCTCAAGTGGGGGGGAGGGGCAGAGGGAAAAGCAGACTCCCCACTGAGCAGGGATTCCAACATCGGGCTCTATCACAGGACCCCAAGATCATGACTTGATCTGAAGGGAGAAGCTTGACCCACTGAGCCACCCAGGGGCTGTTGTCTGTTAGTCTACTAGTGCTATCTTGATTGGTACAAATAACATTAAACTGCTGTCTGTTAGTCTACTAGTGCTATCTTGATTGGTACAAATAACATTTAAAATTTTGTTTTATGTTAGCTGAGTATTTTTAACTTTCTATTTTTCTTCTTAAATATACTTAAATTTTTCTAATGTAATCGTATTTAGCTTCTACTTTGGATTTCATTTATTAATATTCTTCTAAGAAAAACACCACCAAAATCTTATATTCATTTTACATTTTAGCTACTCTTTTTTTTTAAAGTAAACTCTATGCCCAACATGAAGCTTGAACTCATGACCCTGAAATTGAGAGTCAAATGCTCTAACAACTGAGCCAGCCAAACACCCCTCATTTTATTTTTAAAAACTATTATATTCTTCCTAGTTTTATTTATCAAACATATTTTCATCATGTCATTTTATTGGTTTATTAATTACATACTTTCTATTAATAAATTTCCATAAGCGATTTTCAGTTGTGTAATGAATCACAATTGATGAGTGATTTTTTTGAAAATTAATATATAAGAGAGATGATTAATTACATGTTTTATTTCTTTTTTTTTTAACTTTAAGATGATTTTTGTGTGGTCATTTCCCCTAAAATATCACAAAACATTAAGATCCCTACTTCAGTACTCCTTATCTATTAAGGGTCTTTCTAATTCAATAAACAGGGTTTTACACCCTGCTCTTTCCCATTTTTCTATCCCTCACTCCTGCAAGGATATAGGTTGCTTCCAGTACAGCTCATATTAACCTGGACAAGCTGCTTAGCAAGATTAAATATTCATTTGTATTTTAGGGAGCTTACATTTGAGATAGTCCTTGAAGAAGGAAAAATATACAAGATAGATAAAGAAGCTGGTGTGTGTATGGCAATGAGAATGGCATGGGAAAAGTACACGCTAGTTGGTGCTATCCATCTGTTCAAAAACATGGAGTTAAGATATTGCATAACATGTTTAAGAATCAGGGATAATACATGGACAGTACATGATGGGTGAGGGAATTTGTGGAAGACTTTCACTTTCCACCTTTAAAACTTGGAAATTATGTAACAGTTTAAATGGTTTGCTTCAGTATTTTTCTCTCTTCCTCTTTCCCTCTCTCTTTCCTCTTTCTTTTTTAATAAGATGAAAATTGATGCAATCATATCTGTATTACTGGATGTAAAAGATGAATTGGAGATAGTATTAAATAAATTCTGTTAATCCAGATAAGAGATCAGAAACATATAAATCAGGGTAAAAACAAACCAAAACATTTAGGATGAACTTAAAAATACTTTCACATGATTACTTTTCTTTTTGTTCTTAAATTTTTCACTGCTCTTTCTACAGTCATCAAAGACTATCCCTAGATTTCTCAAAGAAATATGCTGGAGACATTACCCATAGCTATTTGGTCCCCTGTTTGTTTAGGATAACCACATAATTTATTGTTTTTTTGCTATTTTGAGGAAAGGTATTTATAATGAAACTGAGACAATAGAGATAAACAACTCTTCTGGGAAAATAGGATATATAGAAGAGTAGAATGAAAATAAGAAAATGTGATTACATATACAAAGATGTGGATCAATGACTCCTAAAATACTAGTGCCAAAGACTTTCCTTTTGAAGCTTTTATAGGTTTTTAAGCTAAAATGAATGCAATAAAGTCCACTGTATATTTTTCCTTCTTTCTTATTCCATTCTTTCTTTTCTAATTATCTTGCATTTTTACTCTTTTTTTTTCTTCTTTCCTGATTTGTCAGAATGCTTACAAGTAGGTTAAGTGCTCAATTTTGAATGTGTATTTTCATTTCCCAGTTTGTCACATTAATTCTTCTGTTGAGAAATAAATTTTAATGTTCTTCCTTATTAATAATGTGTGATTGTGGTAAGCTGTGTCAGTTGTTTTTGAAGAGATCATAAATTATGCATAATAAAGATATTCATAGGTATGTTAATCTATACATAATATTAATTATATAACATAGTATACATGTTAAAGTTTGGAAGTTTACATCACAAGATTTTTCTCACTTTGAAATGTTCTGAAGTTAGTTTAACTTTAAATCTCACCATTTTTAAAATTTTTTAAAAAGATTTTATTTATTTATTTGACAGAGAGAAACACAGCTAGAGAGGGAACACAAGCAAGGGGGAGTGAGAGAGGGAGAAGCAGGCTTCCCACTGAGCAGGGAGCCCGATGTGGGGCTCGATCCCGGGTCTCCGGGATCATGACCTGAGTCAAAGGCAGTCGCTTAACTAACCGAGCCACCCAGACACCCCACTATTTTTTAAATTTGAACTTATTTTAGATTACTAAAAAAAGGGAAAAAAACCCTCACCAATTCAAAGTCATGATATATAGAATGGGCAAAAATATGTGGTAGAAGCTTTCTTTAAATCAGTGCTAACATGACGGGAATAGTTAATTAACATGTTAAATCATTGGTCCTCTAATAGAGCTATATTTAAGCACAATATGGATGGTCATCCACTTAGTACTAGATTAAGATGTGAAATGGGTTATGTATTCCATTCACTGGAAATATCTGAATATTAAACACCTTACTTAGAAATTGCATACATCCATTATTGGGTAATTTAAATAAGAGCAATAATTCCCAGGCTTTGCCTTTCTGAGGTAAGTTCTGCTTACATGGTACAAACTGTATCAGGAAACAATAGTCAAAATATAAAGGAATGAAATATGAAGTCACAGAAAAAAGTGGTATCAGTAAGAATCCTTTAACAAAATCCTAGTGATATTAGTTACTTTAGAATATGTTGATAATTTTCTTGCACAGTTTTCTTTTCATTTTATAATAAATAATCATAAAGATTTTTATTTTCCCCAAATAGCCAGATGGCTTCTGGAGCTTAGAATCTAGGCAATCACATTTGCTCATTCATTTTCAAAAGATTAAATCTAATTCTTTATGAAATTTCTATCAAAGATAAATATAAGAACTTTTTAGAATAATAAAAGAATGAACTGTGTCAGCATGATAATTATCCATAATATATAATAATTTAGCCTACACATTAAGATAAATCTGAAAATTCATACTTCATATTCTTACAGCTATTTCAGTTGACACACAAATAATTGACTATTTCTATTTAACATAAATTTCTGTTCACTATTTTTTCTGCCTTGCACCAAAAAATGAAGCTTGTATCTCATCTTTACTTAAACTGTTACCATGTCACTTTGGTTTTACAGAGTTATGGAAGAGAATAAATCACTTTCAGACTTAATTGTAAGAAGAATCTATTGGGGCAGAGGGTCAAGATGGCGGAAGGCCAGGTGACCGCATTTCAGGGAGTTCCCTGAAGAGAGCTGAATTCCAACAAAAAAACCACTACAAGACCACCGTGAACACCCATGAAACCAGCCTGAAATGTGATATTTCCCACTTCTGGACCGCCACGAGAGACAAAGAACATCGGCAAAAAGGTAGAAACAAATTGGAGGGTC